>MU859202.1:0-95354 GCA_033297205.1 Pseudoneurospora amorphoporcata | reverse complement strand
GCTTCCGCTCCGCTTAGCTACAAGTGCATAGTTCACTGTAGCGTCCCTATACTAGTACTATCATCATAGGCTAGTTAGGGTATTGCAGCAAACAATAATGAATATCCAGAAGAAGCGCCTGATCTTCCATAGACTGCCCAGCTGGCTAACGCTTATAATGTCGAGGCTTCTACTCCAACGATCCGCTGAGCGATGAAGAAAGAGGGGTAAGTCAAATCGTGTTTCTGGTCGCAAAACGTTAACTGACGTTACTATAGATACGAAAAGTTCGTCGCTGAAACGAAAGAGTATATGTCTAAGAAGAAATATGAGGTTAGAGTTAGCGACTGCACTAAGATTCTTAAGCAGTTCGACCAAGAAGATTTCCTTACTTTTCGTTACTCAGACGAGTCTCATTTCGGTTGGAAGCAACGGTCGATGGGGCGCTAGTATATCTCGAGGAAGCGAGGTCAACAATATGAGCCTAGAAATATTCATGAGCTTCTTGCTCCCGAGGTTGAAGATGAGCACAAGGTACATGTATAGGATGCTATCAGTTTGGAGTTTAAATCTGAGCTGGTTAGATACTGAATAATGAACAAGAATGGGAAAATGAGTAGGAGAATATACTTCGATCAGATCTTGGATCTTATAGTTAAGAAGTGGTTAGATGAGGGGCACGATTTTATTTTTGAAGAGGATAATGATAGCGGGCACAAAGGCGGGATTGTAACGCGCTGGAAGGAAGACCACGGTCTTCGTTACTTTTTCAATCCACCTTACTTCTCAGACTTATCCCTTATCGAGAACTGTTGAAGGAAGCCTAACTAGTTCGTTTATTCGACAGCGAGGTTCTCAAATACAGCTAACGAACTATTCGACAGAGCAAAGAAGGGGTGAGAGGAGCTCGAGCAAGATACTACAGTCCGATCTGCAATTAACGATTATAGAGATAACGATATTCTAAGTTTAGCGATCAAATTTTGGCAGATCTTAGTTTAATGTATGGTGATAACGATTTTTTTGACTTATCTGATTAACGATCAATTTCCTGCTTACGTAACACATACAAATCGTTATATCTATATAACTGTTTGACAACTCTGGCAGCTAAGTCAGCCCGTCTGACAGGTTTTGACAGCCCTGTAAAGAGGTGTTAAGAGCTGGCAAAACCTGTCAAACTGGTTCAAAATTTTACCACTTCCTACCCCCACTGTAAAGTTGGGAGCTCTAGGGAGCTCAACACCCTACTAAATTTCGCGCAGTATTTCCCTTTCTGATCGGAAGGGTTGACTCAATGCCAACCCTTTATTATAACGTTTATCACCCTTCAAACCATCCTTCTTAACACCATGCTCACTACTGAGAAGCAGCGTCGTTATGCAATCAACGAGCTTCAACGTCAGAAGATTCGTTCGTATACGAAGGCGAACCTCCTCCTCAACTAACGCGACGTAGCCGATTGGGCCACACGTGAATTTGGTCGCAAAGTGAGCCAGTCTACTGTGTGCGATTCTCTTAAACCTAAATTTGCCTATGTCGACAACAAGACCTTCGCACGCGGGGCTATTGGAATTACCAAAGTCTATACTACTGACTATCCCGTCTTAGAGAAAGCTCTCTTCGAATGGGTTATGCGTATAGAGGGTAATAAGTTGCCCGTTACTGGAGAGATGATCTAGACTGCTGCCAAATCGTTATGGGAAAGAATGCCTGACTTTCGCCTCCTCAAGGTACTAAGCTTTTCAGTCGGCTGACTGGCTGGGTTCAAGCGGCGTCATCACATCAAGAAATTTCGACAGTCTAGTAAGTCTGGGTCAGCTGATATCGAGAGTTCCCTAGAACAAATCCAGCGAGTCAAAACTTTGATTTCCTTGTTCGGTATAGACAATACCTACAACGCCGACGAGACAGCATTATATTGGCTGGCTACCCCCGACACCACACTCGCTACCTGCGCCTAAAAGGGAAGAAAGAAGCAGAAGGACTGTATCACTATATTCTCTTGTTCGAATGCTAGCGGCACGCACAAGTTGGATTTGTGGATTCTGGGCAAGGCCAAATGCCCACGTGCTTTTGGCAATAATGCTATCTACATTAGGAACCTTTCAGTTGTTTAGCGTAATAATAAGACCGCCTATATGACCGCCACTATCTTCATCGAATATTTGTACTGGTTTGATCGTCAGATAGCAGGTCGTCGAGTGTTGTTGTTAGTCGATGGTTTCTCAGCTCACGTCTCGGCGGTAAAACAACTTAAAGAACAACACAGCGACCAATACCTTCGCAACACGACCGTCGAATTCCTACCAGCCAACACCACTTCTATCTACCAGCCAATGGATCAAGGCATTATCAACAGTCTGAAGTTGCAGTACCAGAAAATCTGGCTACAGCATATAGTGAATCTTACATTGGATGGAAGAGATGCTGTCAAAGAGACTACAGTCTTGAATGCAGTACACTGGATTATTGATGTTTGGAGGAATAAGCTCCTAGTTAAGACGATCGACAATTGTTGGAAGAAGTCACAGCTTTTAGGACCTGTGTATAGTCCTGAACGTCGCCCTAGTGACTGGGATAAAGCCATTCACATACAACGCCTTGCAGAAGAGCTTGTCAGAGCTGGGAGAATTAAGAAAGTGATAGATATCAACAACTTTGTCAACCCCCTAAAAGAGGAAGTGCTTGATACAGCCGAGGACTTGCTCACACAAATCGCTGAGGCTTTCACAGAGGTGGACCAACAAGATGCAGAGGAGGAAGCTGAGCAGCGCGAATCACAGCCAGTTACAGTATTAGAAGCGCTTCGAGCTGTCAATCTAGTCATTCAGTTCAAGGAGCAACATAAAGATGTAAATTTGAAGGCGTTGACAGTGTTGAGGCAACGACAGAAGGTCTTAGTTCAACAGCAGTTGAAAGAGAAGACAGGAACTAAGTAGGCCACTCTAGATTTGTACTTTACGAATATCTTTAGAGCCAACATGATATAGAAAACTGTTATTCGGTACAATGCGACTATATTCTGAGGTTTTCCTAGTAATCTCGCCTTGTTTCGTGTAAAAAATGACCCACATCTCAGATTAACAATATTCTGGGATTAACAATCAAAACTAGCATGACCGACTTGATCGTTAATTGCAGATCGGACTGTATTGACGACTGGGTACGGTCGGTTCGTCAAAGATATAAAAATGTGATTGCAAACAGGAGTCGAATAATCGGGCGCGAGAAGGTTAACGACGACGAGGTAGAAGATGAGGATCAGTTTGAACGATAATATCTTATTGTAGATAGCTTCATTTCTGAAATGCGACGACGACGACGAGCTCAGCAGTCTAGAAAGTATGGTGTAATGTGATGGTGGGGTTGTTTGGTTGTGACAAGCGTGCAGTTAGTGCTACTGATGCCCCCAATTTTTTTCACCACCTGAGTGGATGCAGCCGAGGCGCCTTTTTACTGGCCTCCCGTCAAGCCAAACAAAAGCCCCGATTCGCAGCACAGTCCAGTCGTTGCTGCAGCAGTGGACGGGAAGTCTGCCCACTCCTCCGGGAGCAGCATCATGCAAGGCTCTGGCACAATGATTTTCAAAAACAATAACTGGCCAAGCCTCTATGCCGTTTGTGGCGTCCGACCAAGTGGTTGTTGATGTTGGATGGAGGCACTGAGGTAGAACAACAGGATGTTGGAGTCCGCGAAGCTTCCATTGCATCAAATGAAGATCAACGGTCAACATGTCTCATGCGGCCCGCCTCGGAAATGGAAACGGTAACTCAAACCGCTGCATGCTGTGATGCTGTCCGTCGACTTCGGACTGGATCAGATGGTGTAGGCAGTCATCTCTAGGTAGGTATAGTCGTCGAAGAATAAACTGGAGAATGTCCCCCAAGACATTCCCGTCCCGCCAAGGCGGAGTCATAGCGGGGCAAAAGCGACACCTCTGGAGTGGGCGGATTACATAATCAGATGAGTTTGGCGTCTTTCAAGTTCTGTTCTCCAACCTCCCCCGGGCCCCGACCTTTGGTGCGCAGGGATTGGCCACTGTAGCCTGAACATCACGACCGCCGTCGAAGGCAGCTGCAATGATGATGGGATGATCCAACTTGAACCAGCCGCTTCGTAATTTACAGCAAAGCGGAAGGACCTGAACAACTTGCACCACACTTTTATTTTCGTTCCGGTATTCTGGGAAAGGACTTGAATCTCCAGGCAGCAAGCCAGGCTATCCGGGCAGCCGCAGCAGACTGACAGATTGGCCCGCGGTAGAGCCTCCCCCCTTTTCCCGGTCCCATAAAAACACAAAGAAAGGGGCCGGATTCACGGAAATCTTTCTCTGTTCTGGCCGCAATCGTTGCACACTCGTTCAATGGGTTTTATGCCGGGCCTCACAGTAACTACCCGCGTCCCCCCGGACGCCGGCACCACCAGTCCGAGGACTGCCGGGGATGTCAGAGCCCCTGATGCGGAGAAGGCCCCACAAAATGATGCGCCCTCACCGACCCGCCCGCCCGTTAGCCCCATCACCCCGACTCAGGAATCGGCACGGTTGTCCGGTCCCGCTCCCGGTGGCTACGGAGATGGTCTGAACCAACACCATCATCACCGTCAACAACAACATACAGCCTTCTCGTCATCAGCATCAGCATCATCACATTCACCGACGCCACCCTTGTCAAGCAATAACAATAATGATAATAACAACACAAACATTTCCATCTTCGCACAAGGCCGACCCACTTTCACCCACTCACAACCAGACCAAATTGGCATCCAGCCGCCGCCGCCGCAGCCCATAGCCTTCGACGACAACCCGGACGTGTTAGCACTTAAGAGCGCCATCAACATCTTGCAGCTGCAGCGCCAGCGAGCCACGGCCGACATACAGGCGCTGAACCGGGCCAAGGTTGCTGCGCTTTCGGATCCGGGGGCGTTTGTTGCTGACTTGGCGGCGGGGAGGATCGGGATGGATGGTGATCCGTTGGTTAATGGGCCTGGAGTTGGTGGTGATGGGAGTAGTGATGACGACGATGGCGACGATGATGAGGATGGGAATGAAGACGAGGATGCGGATGAGGATATGAATTCGGAAAACAGTGACAACGATGATGGAGATGATGAAAAAGAAGAAGAAGCCTCATCAAGTTCAGAATCACGGCACGACCAAGACGGCGATATTTCCATGTCCGGCGCCGGCGCCGGTTCGTCTACATCTGCTCCTAATACCAACAACAACAACAGCAGCAGCAGCAAGAACAACAGACGCAAAATAGCGGCAAGGAGAAAAGACCGCGTCAGCAAGACAGCATCAAAACAACCACAAGACCTTTCCAAAACCTGGCGCACCCTACCCAAGCCGCAAACCGTCGTGCGCTGCCCGCCTATTAACTGGGCTCAGTACGCCGTCGTGGGCGAGTCGCTTGATAAGCTGCACCGCGAGCAGCTGGCGGCGCCCACGCTGGGTGTCCCTGCCGTTGTTAGTCCCGGAGGGATGTATGAATTCCGAGGGACGGCAACAACGACACCAGGAGGAGGGAATATTGGCAGTGGAAGTGGAAGTGGTTATGCTGTGGGAGACAATACCACGGGTACAGGCACAGCAGATAGGACCACCACGCCACCGACGGTAACCGGGACAGAAGGTTATACCAATATAACAGGCCAGCAACAGATACCAGGTGATACGCAGGGACAAGGTCAAGGACCACATATAGCGCGACATCAACAACCGCAGAGATTGATTGGCATTGCAGCGCCGTATACACCTGGAAGAGACAAAATCGATAGGGGGGCGGGTAGGAAAGGGTCCAAGCGGTAAACTTTTGGTTGTCAAACACTTTGAAAGAATTTGACGGTAGGAATGGTATAGCATGGCGTTAGGGTATCATGGTGTATGGGATTCTCAAGAGCTTTAACTTCAGCGAGCGGTTAAGATATGAATGCTTCTGTTACGCAGTAGATACCTCCCGCCGGGACAAGCAGTCAATTTATTTACGTAGATTTTGTCACAATTGTCGTATCTTGCTCATATTCGATGTGCACAATTTGCTATGTTTTTGAATGTACATTCTTGAACAACTCTCATGTCTTACTTATGTTCGCTACCTTACGCTTCTTGTTCTCTACCGAGCTAACATTATCTGGTAGGCTTGTTCCCCGTATTGCCCTACCACACATCGAATACTTGCTTGCATGCGAGATTAATCTTGCGTGAAATTGACCCTCTCTGCTAGACAGACACCTTGTCCGTTCCTTTGAACCCTGGATATTTCCACACCCTTATTGGTTTACCAACGCCACTGAAAGTTCGTGAGAGAGAAACCAGAAACCATGCCAGCCATGCAAAGTATGTGCGTATAAAATCAAACTCGGACCCTTTTAACGCTGCCGTCAACTGTTATCTTAGAAATCCCTGGTAACAATGTTAGTGCCAAACATACTATTTGGTCTAACCACCAAAGAGGGGTCTTACTCCATTGACTGTTGAACAGACCGGCGAAGACGCCGATTGTACATCTTTCGGTCATCAGCGGAGCCCCAGAACAACTTGAATGCCTCGGGGTTGACCAGAGTTCGTGGATCATAAGGGGGGCTCTCCTCCTCGAGAGCATCGATGATGGCTTCGAGGTGCGTCCTGACATCCTCACGGCGGTTCTGCGGCGCATAGTAGCAGGGTGTACCATCCGCGGCAATGCGGTGATGGAAGATCTTGGTTTCGAACCTCGCCCGAGGTTGCTCCTCGGGAAACCGTGGGCTGAAGCAAAGCCTGATTCTGAACAGGCCCCCGTCCAGGTTTGTCATAGGCTTCCCGAAGTAGGTCACAAGCCAGACAAAGGGATTGCCGCCCACGAGTTCGATGCTGTGCGCCAGATCCCTGCGCTTGAAATGCTCCACTACCTGCTCGAACTGCCTCTGCAGGTTGACAGCAACAGTGGTTTCCTGGGCTTTGGCCTGTAATCCTTCTGCAGCCCAACCCTCTGTCTCGACGTCGAGGGCTGCTTTGATAGCCTTGAGTCTCTTCTCCAGTTCTGTGAAGTTGAATGAACCCTCCATGCCGTTGCCATGACTTTCAAAGGGCATTCTGGCGAATGGCTCGTTGTCCTTCACCTCCGACTTTCCCTTCTGAACGGCGGCCATGTAGGAGTCGTAATACCAGAGAAACCGTCGCTTGCAAAGGTCCTTAAAAGGCTCGAATGGGACGCTAGATTCCTCGTCCAACATGTCCATATCACTCTCGGCTGAGCCCGATGAAACGATCTCCCCGTGTATATTATCTGGCGCAACTGTGCCGTCGGGGTTGATGCCTAGGTATTCTTCCAGTCGATGAACGACCGAGATGCGAATTGTCTCGTGGCGGATCTGGACACATATTAGCTTACACTTCAACAGCGCGAAAACCCTCTAGTTACCTTTTGTACGTAATTCTTCTGGTTCTTCTTGTCGTGAGCCTCATTTGCATCTTCAAAGCCCGGCTCGTTTTCGTAGGGGTTCATGGACATCAGACTTTGAATAGACAGTAGAATGGACTCGAGGCCTTGGGCAGCAGACCACTGTTCTCCACGCTCCCCGCGCCATGTTCTGTGCCATGTTAGTCCCGAAATCAGATCATACGGATGGTTGTCAGAGGGACAGTGATTTTACCCCAATATCGATCTGATGTCTGGTTAGTATTGAACGTCTTTGGCCAAGCCAGATGATGGCAGACTTACAGGCAGACCTTGCCATTAGCGTAGATGTTTGGGTTGAAGCGGGTGCGGCCCTCGTTCGTAGTTGTAGCTTGAACCTGGGGTGATTTGCGAGGATACTCTTTGTTGAAGACGAAAGCAAACTATCGGGCAGTCAGCGAGCTTGAATCCCTCCAAGACATCCGTGATCACCAGTACCTCGAAGAAGCCGAACTCGTAGGGTGTCTCGTGCGGCCCGATGATCAGGGCTTTAACATTGCGAACATCGACATCGCGGCAGGCGATCGCAAGAGCTACCAAAGCATGATGTTAGCTATCAAGTGACAGAGCCGGAGAGATTGTGCGGGATCTTACACAAATTCGAGTCTTTCTGGAGGTCGCTAAGCTCCTATCGTTGAAAGCCGTCAGCTTAGCATATGCCAGTATTGAAGCTTTCCTATGGTGGACTTGATCCCTGGTATCGCGACTAAGAGTGGTGGGTTATGTCGACTAATGTTACCTTGGTGATGCGAAATACAGACTGGTCCATGGTTGCTGACTTGGAGCTCACCAAGTTTAAGCTACCGAAGTGGCAAGGTGGTAGAAGATGTAATGGAGAGTGGGATGGGCCACTCGAAATCGCGAACCTTGACCCCACGGGCAAGCTGGGAGTAAACAATAGGTTGTTGATGGGGACCGCGATTGGGTGTGAAGAAAAACACTGGCGGACAGGTAGTTCACGTCGTGCGAAGTGGGCGATGATGGTCTTATGCGAAATGGAGACCAAATGGCCGGGTAGCTGTCTATTAGGTGCAAGGACAAGTCTTTGTTATCCGGATGTTTCGTTGGAGGGACGATGCGTGATGGTTTGTTTTCTCTGGCAGGCGTTACCGATTCAGGTAGCAATCGGTGGTTGAACTGAGAAGCAGCGAGCGAGACAACACCAGTCCAGGCAAGAAGGTTGAGTGCGGGGCAGGGACGAGTTCGAACGAAAAGAACTTGTAAACGACGGCAAGCGAGTGGTGCAGTAATGCACGACGTAAAATTGCAAGGCACTTAGACGCGCGGATGGTAATGCGTAATTACAGCTTTTCCATCGCTGCTCAAACATGCATTTGCTTTCGACTCGAAAGGCATCATGGACAGGGGCAGTTTCACTTGCCTTGCCAGCGGCAACCAAAAAGATGAGAGCGTCTTTTGTCTCGGGTGTGGTGTGTATATGCGCTGCCGTAGGGTCAGGATCTTCTATCCTATTGCGTGCGTAATCGGCACCAATACAAACGAAAGTAATAGGTTTCTTTTTTTTTTTTCCAGGTACTAGTTTTTATGTGTGTTGTTTGGGTTCCATTGTAAAGGATCAATCAGTCACATCCCGACACCTTGGAGCACCCAAACTGTACCGCGGAAGGATAGGATTGGTGGTGGACTCCTGTAAGAATACCGTCACGGTATAATGGCTTACAGGACGATGCCTTACTACATGGTACATAACAAGCGGGATGACCTGATATATCTTCAGTTCAGCCACCATTTCTGTGTCCCAGCTAAACTCGAACCTCGTACATATTCCCATCGTTATTAATAGGGTATATGGTGACTGCTTAACTGTGGAGAGTTAATACTTGGAGAAACAGGGAGCATCAGGATAACTTAGCAATGGCGATGGTGCTTTTCGAGTAAACGAATATGTTGAGGTTTCGTGTGCGGTACCTCTAAACTTTTGATTACAAGAGAATATGTGCAGAAACAAGTCCGGTTCCGAAGGGTCCCGTCGTTGGATGAGGGGTCAAACAGAAAGGCCCGGGTGGATCCCCCGTCCCGTCTCCGTCCCTGCCCCGCTGACGTGGAGAAGCTCCAGGCACCGACGCAACCCCAACATTCGGAGCTCTAGCGGCCGGGGGTGGGAGTTAAGGACTCCATTTTAATTGGGAAGGCCCCACAAAATGAGACGCGCCCGAACGCGGTTTCTCTTCCTGTGATCGCGTAAAGTGCTGCTTGGAGTCCTAGAGGTACTATCACCACTACAAGCTCCCTTCAGCAAAACATTGTTGCGTTACCTTGGTTGACGACAACCAGACAATCACCCAGTAACTACGTAATAATTGCGATATCAAGTGAGAATAACATCCCGAAACTCTACTGGCCAAGATACATCATGGCAAGCTTTTTCGACCTCAAGGCCAGGAAGGCGGCCGCTGCGAATGGCACTTCCAACCCAGAGAAACAGACAAAGGAGACTCCTAGGGCACAACCTTGGGTAGAGAAATAGTATGCGAGATCTATCAAGTTCAACGTCGGTGGTCAATATAGCTAATGACGACGTCGCAGCCGCCCAAAGACCCTCAGCGATGTCACAGCCCAAGACCACACCATTACCGTCCTCCAAAGGACATTACAAGCTACCAACGTTTGTCCAACCTGCTTCTTCCCCTCTCTTACTTTTCCCAAGGTCAGAATTGGCAGCCACTGACATGTTTTGACACCCCTACAGCTCCCACACATGCTCTTCTACGGCCCTCCAGGAACGGGCAAGACCTCGACCATCCTCGCGCTCGCCAAGGAGCTCTACGGCCCCGAACTCATCAAGTCCCGTGTCCTCGAGCTCAACGCTTCCGACGAGCGCGGCATCTCCATCGTACGCGAAAAAGTCAAAGACTTTGCCCGCATGCAGCTCACCAATCCCTCTGCGGCTTACAAGGCGCGCTACCCATGCCCGCCCTTCAAGATCATCATCCTCGACGAGGCCGACAGCATGACGCAAGACGCCCAGAGTGCGCTGCGCCGCACCATGGAGACATACTCGAAGATCACGCGCTTCTGCTTGATTTGCAACTACGTCACCCGCATCATCGATCCGCTGGCGAGTCGTTGCAGCAAGTTCCGGTTCAAGAGCCTCGACCAAGGGAATGCCAAGAAGAGGCTGGAGGAAATTGCGCAGCTGGAGGGTGTCGGGCTAGAAGAGGGCGCCGTCGATGCGCTGATCAAGTGCAGCGAGGGTGATCTGAGAAGGGCGATTACATACTTGCAGAGTGCGGCGAGGCTGGTCGGTGCTGTAGCAGCTACAACTAAAGACGGGGAACAAAAAGAAGCAGAAGGGGGCGACGAGATGGAGGTGGACACCAAGTTGGTCACGGTCCAGGTGGTGGAGGATATCGCCGGTGTCATCCCCGACGACACCATCCAGAGGCTGCTCAAAGCGATGCGGCCCCGCGCTGGGGCGGATACGTACCCGGCGGTCGCCAAGGTGGTCGAGGAGATGGTGGCGGATGGGTGGAGTGCTGGACAGACCATGACGCAGCTCTACCAGGCGGTTGTCTACGACGAGATGATCCCGGATGTGCAGAAGAATAAGATTGTCATGGTGTTTTCGGAGGTGGACAAGAGGCTGGTGGACGGTGCAGACGAACATTTGTCTATACTGGACCTGGCGCTACGGATATCAGGCATCATGGCTGGCAGGTAACGGCTAGATTGCAAGGGGGATAAGAAGGGTATGACAATGGAGATGATTCGAAAATAGGCGACGTATCACTGGGTTCGGAGTTCAGGTTTGGGCAACAGAAAATGGCAGGTCATTTACATTACACCAGGTCATGTTTCAGAAGTTTTAGTCCTAGACTTTCTTGAAAAATGCCTGGCAAAGGTCTTCATCACTACTGTTGTCGCCTTGCCCACCAGGGTCTTCCGTAATTCCTTTAGTACTTGGACATGACCGTCATGGCCGCCTCTACCCAGACTTCTCCAACCCAACATCCACGTCCAACAAATCCCATATACTTGGGCTCCCTCTTCCACGGTAGCCAGTCGTCCCCTCCCCTTTCCTGCCTCCCTCATCACGGTTTGTCCCAAGTCCCGCTCCGCCAGTTGACTTTACCCCTTCCAAGGACTTCTGTCCCTCAACAAGCCATATATCCGATTCGTCGCCCACTTGATCATCATCCTCCTCCTCTCCACCAGCCATTCTGACCGACTGCTGCTGCAACCCACGTCCCAACAACCGATCAGCCGCCTCCAACAAGCGAATCGATCCCTCAAGCGCCATCTGCCCTTCCTCGATTTTCTCCGCCACCACCTCCAACGTTGAAATTTTGGCTGCGTCGGCGGCTGATACCCATGGCCTAACCATATCCGACGTCATGCTGGAATCATTGTGATCTTTCTTCTGTGCAGCTGCTGCCATGGCGTGAGCAGGTAACAACTGACTTTCTTCCGCCAAGTGATCCAGCACTTGGGCGTTTTCTTTCACTTGTTTGGAGAGTAAGGTGGCGATGTGGGCTTTGTGGGCTAGGAGACCTTTGTGTTCGTGCGAGAGGCGTAGGAGGGAGGTGAGGGTGGGGGTGAGGAGGTGGTCGATTACGGGGTTTGCCGGGGTTGGTGTCTCCGCCGTTGCGTGTGTTGAGGGTCGTTCGGGAGATACCGCTGTAGGAGGGAAGGAGGAAGTAGTAATCGCTGGGAAGTTGAAGGATGGCGGCAGGGAGTGGAGCTGGGTTGTGATGAGTTCTAGGAGAGCTGTGCGTTCGGCGAGGTACTTGGTGTATTTGTCTTTGATGCTGGCGAGTTTCTGGCTGAGGAGGTTGGTTTTCTCTGCGAGGTCTTGGTCCCGTTTGGCTTGAAGGGCATCTTTTCCAGCAGGAGATCCTCCATCTCGGCCATCTCCTGCTGATGCTTTCCCTAGTTCGGTCTCGATCCAGTCGATCAGCTCGGTACGACTAGCATTCAACGCTTGGATCTTTGCTTGTGTGCTGATGCCTTTAGGTTGGATGGCGGAAAGATGATTTTTCGCCTTCTCGAGGAGATCTTCTTCCTGTTTGAGTGATAGTTTTGTTCGGAACGTCCGGTGCTCTAGGGTGTCTATGAGGCTTTTGAGCTGGACACTGTTGGACGCAGTACTGTTCTCGGACGTTTGTTCCAGTGCTAGAGAGTTGGCGACCTCGGTTGGAACCTCAGGAAGAGGTCTGCAATTTCTGAAGAGTCTCTGGTGGTCTAGGAAGTCCGATGATGCTGCGGGCTTCTGTCTCAAGAGGTCAAGATTCTTCTCAATCACTAACAGTTTTCCTTGCTTCTTTCGGATTTTGAGGCTGGCAAGATGTCTGAGGAGATAGCTAGGTTGAGTTTCTGTCGTTTCAAGGGCGGGAACCTCAGGATGACTGTGTTTGTGTGAGAGTGTCTGGTATTCTTTACGGGCTTTGATGTTCGCGCTCAAAGCTTCAAGGAAGTCCCTATACGGACCTCTGATCTCTTGTGGATAATAGGAGGGTAGTTCACTTGATTCCGTGAGAGACAACGGTTCTGTTAGTGTTGCACCGTCTTTCAAACCCGAACTGAGGTGAAGTATCAAGATCCGTCTGATATGGGCGACTTCATCGCGAGGCCTGACGTATGGTTGTAGCACCCTCTGGACAGCTTCCAGCGTTTTCTGAGTGGAATCCATCTTGTAGATGGCCTCAAATTTCCCTCAGATCGGATTTGTTAGATTCCACTCCATAGGAAGTCATCACACAACCCTCGATTCAGGATGTAAACGAGTGCGATCATCGACGGGCTTGGCGTGGTGTGAGCAGTACGGAGATAAAAGAGTGTGGGTGGACTGAGGTGTTTCCGTATCTAGCACTGAAATGACTGTTCAATCAGACCACAAGTGAGCGCATTTCTTCCCTTGTATTGGAATAAAAGAGGTTGTAGATTGAAGTATAAGCCCGTGGATCAAACCGCTCCTGCCATCTCGAGTTGCTCGGCACCGGGTTGATGTTGTGTTGATGATTGCGCCTACCTCCATGCTGTTAGTGCACCTTTATCCACTTCGGTTATGCACTAATAGCACCCTGACAGCAATGTCAAGCTCCAGCTTCAGTGTGTTTACATGCCCTGCACGCAGCCAATGAGAGACGATAACAGCGTTGCATAAAAATTTCCAGCCGTCATGACTGGGGCCACACCTCTGCCGCACCTACCAAGCCAAGTTCCTGCCTGCTGCTGGCAAGCACGCATCTCAACCTTTCCAGACGCCAAACTCCAACTTTCCTTTCGCGACAACCGCGACAGATTTCTGTCGGAAACCCACCATCTTTGTTTCCGCCCAACCCCGATCCTTATTCCGTCCATCGATGCGCCCGGCGAAATACTACTCAACAGCCAGCAAACCCAATACTTGGTTTGGGGCGGGATCGGGCTAATTTATCGCCACAACGTGCACGCCAGAACAAGCACGTTTTTCACCCCAACGACAGAGTCGAAGACATCCTAGATCGAGTCTCTTTCATCTGTCACGACTTCCATTTCGACCTCGATATACACCTCGAAACATATCATAGACTTTTCTCCACCCAGCTGACAAGATGACGGACCACCACCGCGATGTATCGCAATACAAATACTCGGCCATGTCCAACCTGGTTCTCCAGGCGGACCGTCGTTTCGTCACGAGGCGAACCGATGAGGCCACGGGAGACCCCGAGTCCCTAGCCGGGCGTCTGTCCATCAAGGACATGGGCTCCAGAGTTGCCCGTGACTCAGCGCCAAAGCCCAAGAAGGCGGGCGCCATGCCCGATGTCGAGCGGGGCAGTCTAAGAGAAGGTGCTGATATCCTTCAACGAGAGAAGAAGAAGAAGAAGGGCAAACTCGAGTCCACTTCAAGAGCTGGAGGTATTCTTACTGGCGCCGATGCGCTCATCGAAGGTCTCCGTTACCGCCCTCGAACGCAGCCGACCCGCGATGCCTTCAACCTCATCCTCACCATTGTGGCCGAGCACTTGGGCGACGTGCCCCATGAGGTCGTCCGCAGTGCGGCTGATGCGGTACTCGAGTATCTCAAGGACGACGACCTGAAAGATTTCGACAAGAAGAAGGAGGTTGATGATATTCTTGGCGTCTCGATGGGACCCAAGCAGTTCAACGAGCTCATAAATCTCGGCAAGAAGATTACGGATTACGACGCCCAAGACGAAGACGAGGATGCGGGCGATGCCAGGCAAGAAGGAGATGACGAGATTGACGGACGCCAGGGTGTTGCGGTCAACTTTGAGAACGATGAGGACGACGATGGCATGGTTGATGTTGTTCGGGAGGAGTCTTCCGAGGAGGAGGATTTTGCAGAGGATGAAGAGCGCCCTGACAGCGACGAAGTGGTCGACGGCGAGGGAGGTCAGGATGAGGTCGTGGAAGATATTCTAAGCGGTGAGGCCATGGTTATCGACTCAGCGCCGGAAGGAAAGAAGAGCAAATCCGACGACAATGCGATCCCAGCTAGAGATATAGATGCCTTCTGGTTACAACGTCAGATTGGTCGGCTATATCCCGACGCACATATTCAGCACGACAAGACAATGTCCGCGCTCAAAACTTTGTCCGGCGAGCCCGACGAGCCAGGTGGTGAAGAAAAGCAGCTTCGCGACATTGAAAACGACCTGATGGAACTCTTCGATTACGAACACCACGAGCTTGTGCAAAAACTCATTGCTAACCGGGAGAAGGTCGTATGGCTTACTCGGATGGCCAGAGCTGAGAACAAGGAGGAGAAAAATACGATCAAGCGGGAGATGGCTTCGGAGGGTTTGCGCTGGATTCTTGACGAGCTGGAAGGCAAGACCGACGACGGCCAAAAGAAGATCAAGATGGACATCAAGATGGACATCGACTCGGGAGCCTTTGCTGATAAGGAAAGCCAGAAGCCTGAGCGTCCTGAGGGACAGCTGGTCGGAGGTCTGCAGCCACGCAAGTTGATAAACCTGGAGAACCTCATATTCGACCAGGGCAATCACCTTATGACCAATCCCAAAGTGCGACTTCCCGAGGGCTCGACAAAGCGCACCTTCAAGGGTTATGAAGAAATCCATGTGCCACCACCAAAGAAGCGCAACGATCCCAGCGACGCTCATGTCCCGATTTCTGAAATGCCTGAGTGGGCCCAGATTCCTTTCAGCACGGCCAAGTCGTTGAACAAGATCCAGTCAGCGTGCTATCCTACCGCCTTTGGTGACGATGGGAACATGCTTGTCTGCGCTCCCACGGGCTCTGGCAAGACCAACGTGGCCATGCTTACCATCCTCCGTGAGATCGGAAAGAACAGAAATGAAGCTGGCGAGGTCGACCTGGACGCCTTCAAGATCGTCTATATCGCGCCCTTGAAAGCCTTAGTCCAAGAACAGGTCGGCAATTTCGGGAAGCGTCTCGCACCATTCGGCATCAGGGTGGCCGAACTCACTGGTGATCGCCAACTCACCAAGCAGCAGATCTCGGAAACGCAGATTATCGTTACGACCCCTGAAAAATGGGATGTCATCACGAGAAAGGCTACCGACCTTTCCTACACCAACCTTGTCCGCCTGATTATTATCGACGAAATCCATCTTCTTCACGATGACCGTGGTCCTGTGCTTGAAAGCATCGTCAGCAGAACCATCCGTAAGACGGAGCAGACTGGTGAGCCGGTTCGCATAGTGGGCTTGTCGGCCACCCTGCCCAACTACCGCGACGTAGCGAGCTTCCTCCGCGTTGACACAAACACTGGTCTGTTCCATTTCGATGGAAGCTTCCGTCCTTGCCCTCTCCGCCAGGAGTTCATCGGCGTTACGGAAAGAAAGGCCATCAAGCAGCTCAAGACCATGAATGACATCACTTATCAGAAGGTTTTGGAACACGTGGGTCAGAATCGCAACCAAATGCTCATCTTCGTCCATTCCAGAAAGGAGACAGCAAAAACCGCCAAGTACATCAGGGACAAGGCCCTTGAAATGGACACCATCAATCAGATATTGAAGCACGACGCCGGAACTCGGGAGGTCTTGAGCGAAGCCTCCAACTCTGTCAACAACACCGATCTGAAGGATATCTTGCCCTATGGCTTCGGTATCCATCATGCTGGTATGAGCCGTGCTGATCGTACCGATGTCGAAGATCTGTTTGCTAGTGGTCATATCCAGGTCCTTGTGTGCACAGCCACTCTTGCTTGGGGTGTCAACCTTCCAGCCCATACCGTCATCATCAAAGGCACGCAAGTATACTCCCCAGAAAAGGGTAGTTGGGTTGAGCTCAGTCCTCAGGATGTCCTGCAGATGCTTGGTCGTGCCGGTCGCCCTCAGTTCGACACCTATGGTGAAGGTATTATCATTACCACCCAGGGAGAGATGCAGTACTACCTCTCGCTCCTTAACCAGCAGTTGCCTATTGAAAGTCAATTCGCTAGCAAGCTGGTTGATAACCTCAATGCCGAAATCGTGCTGGGCAACGTCAGGAGCCGTGACGAAGGTGTAGAATGGCTCGGCTATACCTATCTCTTTGTCCGTATGCTCCGTTCTCCTGGTCTGTACCAGGTTGGAGCGGAGTACGAGGATGATGAAGCCTTGGAGCAGAAACGTGTTGACCTGATACATTCCGCTGCTACGGTGCTGAAGAAGTCAAATCTCATCAAGTACGACGAGAAGACTGGAAAGCTTCAGTCCACCGAACTTGGCCGCATCGCTTCGCACTACTACATCACCTATGGTTCGATGGACACCTACAACAAGCTGATCCAACCCTCTATCACCGATGTCGAACTGTTCCGTGTTTTTGCCCAGAGCGCCGAGTTCAAGTACATTCCCGTTCGTCAAGAAGAGAAGCTGGAATTGGCCAAGCTCCTTGCAAAGGTACCCATCCCAGTCAAGGAGAGCATCGAAGAACCTACCGCAAAGATCAACGTACTGCTACAAGCGTACATCTCTCGTCTGAAGCTGGACGGTCTCGCTCTTATGGCCGACATGGTCTACGTCACGCAATCCGCCGGTCGTATCCTTCGGGCTATCTTCGAGATTACTATCAAGAAGGGATGGGCATCAGTTGCTAAGCTGGCCCTGAACCTGTGCAAGATGGCCGAGAAGAGGATGTGGCCAACAATGTCGCCGCTAAGACAGTTCCCTAACTGCCCTATTGAGATCGTGAGGAAGGCTGAAAGGATCGACGTGCCGTTTACCAGCTACTTCGATCTGGACCCTCCTCGGATGGGCGAGCTTCTCGGACTTCCCAAGGCAGGCAAGACTGTTTGCAGCCTGGTGGCCAAGTTCCCCCGGGTCGAGGTCCAGGCCCAAGTGCAGCCCATGACAAGGTCGATGCTGCGCATCGAGCTTGCGATCACACCCAACTTCGAATGGGACGTCGATATCCATGGCCTTTCCGAAAGCTTCTGGGTTGTCGTCGAAGACTGCGATGGTGAAGACATCCTCTTCCACGATCAGTTCATCCTGCGCAAGGACTATGCGGAGTCTGAGTCCAACGAACACATTGTTGAGTTCACCGTGCCCATTACTGAGCCCATGCCCCCCAATTATTTCGTCTCTGTGATCTCCGACAGATGGATGCATTCCGAGACTCGACTGCCTGTGTCGTTCAGGAAGCTCATTCTCCCAGAGAGATTCCCCCCTCACACCGAACTGCTTGACCTGCAGCCACTCCCGGTCAATGCTTTGAAGGCCAAGGACTATGCTGCGCTGTATCCCGATTGGCAACAATTCAACAAGGTGCAAACGCAGACTTTCAAGTCCCTGTACGAGACCGACAACAACGTCCTCATCTGCTCACCAACGGGCAGTGGCAAGACTGTTTGCGCCGAGTTTGCTCTGCTGCGCCACTGGGCAAAGAAGGAACAGGGCCGTGCCGTCTACATTGCACCCTTCCAGGAGCTCGTGGATTTGCGGTTTGCAGATTGGCAGAAGCGATTTGGTAACCTTCGCGGTGGCAAGGACATTGTGAAGCTCACGGGAGAGACGACCACTGACCTTAGGCTCTTGGAGCAGGGCGACCTGATCATGGCCACACCGCTTCAGTGGGACGTCTTATCTCGGCAGTGGAAGAGGAGAAAAAATGTTCAGACGGTAGAACTCTTCATCGCTGACGAGCTGCACTTGCTTGGTGGCCAGATGGGCTACGTCTACGAGATCATCGTCTCGCGGATGCACTACATCAGGACACAAACCGAGTTACCGCTGAGGATTGTCGGCCTCAGTGTGTCTCTTGCCAACGCTCGTGATGTCGGCGAGTGGATCGACGCGAAAAAGCATGATATTTACAACTTCAGCCCGCATGTGCGACCCATTCCTTTGGAATTGCATATCCAGTCATACACGATTCCTCATTTCCCATCCCTTATGCTGGCGATGGCGAAGCCTACTTACCTGGCCGTAACTCAGCTTTCTCCCGATCAGCCCGCTCTCATCTTCGTACCCAGCCGGAAGCAAACAAGAGCTACGGCACGAGACATCCTCACCGCCTGCTTGGCTGATGATGATGAGACTCGTTTCCTTCATGTCGAGGTTGAGCAGATCCAGAAGCTCCTCGATCGCGTCCAGGAAGCGGCATTGGCTGAGGCACTCAAGCACGGTGTTGGCTACTACCACGAAGCCCTGAGCCTCAATGACAAGCGCATCGTCAAGCATCTCTACAACAATGGAGCCATCCAAGTGCTGATTGCCTCTCGTGATGTGTGCTGGGAGCTTGATTGCTCTGCTCATTTGGTGATTGTCATGGGCACCCAGTATTTCGAGGGCAGGGAGCATCGCTATGTTGATTACCCTCTGAGCGAGGTCTTGCAGATGTTTGGCAAGGCTCTCCTGCAAAACAAGGCCGGGCGCGGCTGCGGTGTCTTGATGGTTCCTGCGGTCAAGCGGGAGTATTACAAGAAGTTCCTCAACGAAGCCCTCCCTGTCGAGTCTCATGTGCACAACTTCCTCCACGATGCTTTTGTGACGGAAATCAGCACCAAGATGATCGAGTCGGGTGAAGATGCTATCAACTGGGCCACCTTCACCTACTTCTACCGCCGCCTGCTCGCCAACCCAAGCTACTACAGCTTGACAGATCCCACGCACGACGGTCTCAGTCAGTATCTCTCCGACATGGTTGAGGCTACCCTGAAGGACCTGGCCGAGTCCAAGATTGTTGACTTTGACGAGGATGACGGCACTGTTGCCCCTCAGAACGCTGCTATGATTGCTGCTTACTACAACATCTCGTACATTACAATGCAGACATTCCTCCTTTCGCTAACTGCAAAGACAAAGCTGAAGGGTATCCTCGAGATCGTGACGTCGGCCACCGAGTTCGAAGCGATCCAGATCAGAAGACACGAAGAGGTCATTCTGCGTCGCATCTACGAAAGCGTTCCCGTCAAGATGGCCGAGCCTGTCTTCGATTCCCCTCACTTCAAGGCCTTCGTTCTCTTGCAGGCCCACTTCTCCAGGATGAACCTCCCCATCGATCTTGCAAAGGATCAGGAGGTCATCCTCACTAAGGTGCTCAGCTTGTTGAGCGCTACTGTTGACATTCTGTCGTCGGATGGCCATCTCAACGCCATGAACGCCATGGAGATGTCTCAGATGGTGGTGCAAGCGATGTGGGATCGGGACAGCCCGCTCAAGCAGATTCCCAACTTCACGACGGACGTCATCAAGACGGCCAACAAGTACGACATCCGGGACATCTTCGACTTTATGGAGAAGATGAACCCCGAGGAGAACCCCGACTACGCCTCTCTGGTTAGGGAGCTCGGTCTCTCCCAGGCCCAGCTGGCCCAGGCTGCCGAGTTCACCAACAACAAGTATCCCGACGTCTCGTTGGAGTTCGAGCTTGAGGACAAGGACAACATCCGGGCGAACGAGCCTGCCTACCTCAAGATCAACATCGAGCGCGAGGTCGACGAGGACGAGGAGTTCGATCCTACGGTGCATGCTCCGTTCTACCCTGGCAAGAAGACGGAGAACTGGTGGTTGGTGGTTGGCGAGGAGAGCTCCAAGACTCTGCTGGCAATCAAGCGCGTCACCATTGGCAAGAAGCTCAACGTCAGGCTGGAGTTCACCGTGCTTACGCCTGGTCGCCACGAGTTGAAGCTGATGTTGATGAGCGACAGCTATGTTGGTGTTGATCAAGATCCGGCGTTCTCGGTCATGGTGGAGGAGGGAATGGATGTGGATGAGAGCGAGGAGGAGGAGGAGGATGACGAGTGATGGGAACGAGACTGATTACGTGTGTGATGTATGGCAAATGCAAGGCAAGTAGTTGGTTAACCCCTCTCTCTACTAATTTGAGGCGGTGTGTTATATGTGGGTGTGGATGGAATGGGAAGGGCACAATAGTTCAAGAAGAATGTATTATCTTATGCTACCTAGCAACCCAGGTCGTCACGACATCGATTCGCGGATACATGTGCTGAGCGGTTTTGGCAGGCCGAGTGGTGCTCAGGGTGTCAGCTTCAGGGCCCAAGTCCGGAGTGGTGCGGGGTTTCACGACCGCAGCTGCGTGAGAGTGTCGGGGAGAGGCCTGTCTGGGAATGTTTGGGGCTGGGCTGGGATGGGGGTTCCGGGTTGTGCTTGGATGGAAAGGGGAATGAGGGATGACGATCTGGGGACAGCAGTTCAACTGTGGATTCATGGTCGACTGGGCCAACTCGGATGGGCAGCATCTATAGGTATCACTCAGTCGGGTCGCGGTGGACGGTGATTGTTGGCGTCGAGTTTGGGATCTCGGCGGATATCTGGCCTGATGCAAGAGGAGGTGGCGGGCGGAAGCATGGGTTCTTGTATACAACTTCTACCCCTACCTTGCTACATATCGTGATGATGTATCTCTCGTCCCCATACGTACTGCTGAGTGGGTTGATGGTGACGGTGCTGATGGAGCGAGCAAGGCAAAGTGTCATTCGCTCAGCCAGCCAGGCAGAACCGATGGCATTGCCAATCCCTCCACACAGCGTCCAGCTTCCGGTCGTTCGGCTCCTTGCTCCTCCCGCGGGCAAGCCGCAAGACATCACTAGTCTAGAGTTCCATAGAAGGTAGGCGACGCTCGGACCAAGTCCCGGTCACCTTCAAATAATTTCTCTCTTTGGCGAAGACAGAAGAGAAACAAGGACTTGTCACTAACTGCGAAAGCTTCCCTTCGACCACTTTACTTCCCTTTTCCGCCCAGTACGGATCCTCTCTCCATTGTCCAAGCTTCTGCGCATTGTGACCCGCCCCGTCCCTCCATCATTACTGTCCACGGTTGCCGTTGCCCATCCATATCATCATCATCATCGTCATCATCATCAACCTGCAACTCAACAGCAACAGCAACAGCGCTACCTTGGGAGGCTTATCGCAGCATCAACAAAAAGTCACGCGCGCGTTGACGTAGATAGCCACCAACGAGCCGAACGACAAGCTTTCGGTAGCCTCGACGCCGCCATCCATCCAATTCCCGACGCGCAATCACGCGTCGTGTCCCTTTCCTTGTCTTTTTATTTTTTCTAGGAAAAGAATCGGACTTTGAACCATCGCGGCGTCCATCACCATCACCCACGGCCCGGTTATACTAGCTCTCTCTGACATCACGTCGCCACCCGCTGCAGCCCGGATTATTCTACCCTCACCCGCCCTATCACATACCATGTCTGACGACTCCACGACCAACGTGCCGGCTGCTGCGGCCGCGTCGCCAACACCCGCCGCTGAGAAGGAGGCCGTGCCTGCCCCTGCGACTACCCAAGCCGGCGAGACAAAGAAGGAGGAAGCTGCTGCCGCTACCAACGCCGCCGAGGAGAAGGCGGCCACTGCTACTGAGACTGCAGCGCCTGCGCCTACTAGTGAAGCGCCGGCCGAACAAGAGTCGGACAAGGCTGCCCGAGGTATCTAGAATCCACCACCATTCACCCATTCACTCATCCGCCCGGCCACCCAGGCATCCATTCACCTCCTATCGTCGTCCAACTATCCATCCATCCATCCATCCACCCAACCGTCCATCCGCGATCATCCCTTCGGAACATCTTAGCTAATCATCACCTTCGCCTATCCATTAGACACCGAGGACAAGCCCGCCGCCAAGTCCGACGACAAGGCCACCGACAAGCCCGAACAAGAACAAACAGAAAAGTCCGACGTCGAAATGGCCGATGCCAGCGCCGCCCAGACTCCCGCTCCCGAGTCGGCAGAGCAAACCCAGCAGCCCGACGACGCCAGCCCTGCTGCTTCCGCGGCCGCCACGTCCAAGAGCAACAAGTCTTCGAACAGCCGTCGCAAGTCCGTCGGCGGTGGTTCCAAGCTCAACAAGAAGGCTTCCAAGGCCAAGCTTCTCCATCTCGACGCGCAGCCTGGCGACCACTACTACGTCAAGCTGAAGGGCTTCCCTCAATGGCCAGTTATCATCTGCGATGAGGACATGCTTCCCCAGTCGCTCATCAAGTCGCGACCCGTCTCCGCCATGCGTCCCGATGGTACCTACCGGGAAGACTTTGCCGATGGCGGCAAGAGGGCACACGACCGCACTTATCCCGTCATGTATCTTCACACCAACGAATTGTAAGTTTCGGACTAGCAGTCGCGGCGCGAGCTTCCCTGTGCGCCCTATCTAGCTTCTATCTTGGACTTTTAGCTAACCAAAAGCGATGTTGCTTCGAACTGTAGCGGCTGGGTGGTTAACACAGAGCTTATCGAGCTTGATCCCGAGGCCATCAAGGATATGAAGATGGACAAGATGCGCAAGGACCTTGCGGCTGCGCACCACTTGGCTGCGGAGACCCACCCCTTGTCCTTTTACAAGGAGGTTCTGCAGCGGTTCCAGGAGGAGCTGATTGAGCAGGAGAAGGCCAGGGCCGCCAAGGCTGCCGCCACTCCCAAGGGCAAGAAGTCCAAGGCTGCTGTTAGCGAGGATGAGGACGTCGAGATGGCCGATGCGAGCGACGAGCAGCCCCAGACCGACAAGAAGAAGGCCAAGAAGAGAAAGGCCGAGGAGCCCGTAGAGGTGAGCTACAGCCGCGTTTAGGCAAGAAGTGACTGGTATGCGCTAACCATGGGGAAACTGAAACAGGAAACTCCTCAGCGGTCAGAGTCGGTCAAGAAGCCCAAGATAAAGTTGACGACCAATTCGACCGCGAAGACCGCGAACGGTGCCGCCGCCACCCCCAAGACTGCTAAGCCCGCAGCGGAAGCAAAGACTACGAAGGCTAAGCCGGCCAAGAAGACCAAGGAGACGGAGGAGAAGGGTGACAAGGAGGCTGCTACTCCCAAGGAGCAAGAACTCACGCCCGAGGAGAAGCATACTCGCAAGGAGGTACGTTGATGCATGGGAGATTTGATTTCAAGAGTGCAAATTGCTGACATGTCACGATTGAACAGCGCGAGGTGTTGTTTCTCCGCCACAAGCTTCAAAAGGGCCTGCTCACCAGAGATCAGGAGCCCAAGTCTGAGGAGATGAAGGTCATGTCTGAGTTCCTAACTAAGCTGGAAGCGTTCCCAGATCTTGAAGTCAGCATCATCAGAGCTACCAAGATCAACAAGGTGCTCAAGGCCATCCTTAAGCTCGAGAACATTCCGAAGGAGGAGGAGTTCAAGTTCAAGCCTCGCTCGCAAACACTTTTGGACAAGTGGAACAAGCTTCTAGCCGGTGAGGCTTCCTCCGCTGCCATCCCCGCAGCCGACAAAGAAGCCACTACTAATGGCGTCAACGGAAAGGCGAAGGAGGTCGAGAAGGAGGTCAAGGAGGATACCAATAAGACGAACGGCGGCAAGGGCAAGAGTGAGGAGCCTTCCACGTCTGACAAGGCTGAGGAGGCCCCCAAGGACAAGGATGGCGACTCCAAGATGGAGGAAGCCGAAGCAAAGGCCGAGGAGAAGGCTGAGAAGAAGGATGCGGACGAGAAGACCGAAAAACCAGAGACCGAAGACGTATGTTGCATCTGTCCCCGAAAATGACCGAGTCACATAAGGCCGAGACATGAGCTAATGAGAGAGGTGATACAGGCAAAGTCTTCTGAGACGGTTGAGGCTGCTGCCTGAGAAGGGCACGTGATCGGTTCTCTCGGACAGCCTGTACAACTGAATGCCTTTGGGAGGCCGATACCATGCCGCTGGTGCCGAGAGAAAAAGGCCCAGTGTGAACGGCATCCCTTAAACGGCGGCCGGTCCGATCGCTGTATCAAAATGTCTCTCGAGTGCCTCCGGGTCCCTGACGATCCATAAAGACCAGGAAACATATAAGCTCTGTTTTTCTTTTGCCTGCGTCCGACATAGCGATAAGGACTCTGTTGCGGAACTGTTTATATTCGGCCGGTTTGAATATGCTATCGAGTGGGAAGGCTCTGGTAGGAAATACGGAAATTCTCAAGAGAAGGTGGAAAAGTGGGCGCAATGATGTTCTTTTTGGGAACAAGGTGTCGATGGGAGGGCCGATAAGCATTCAGGTCATGGTCATGTGGAAGTGAGAAGAGAGTGACAGTCAGCGAAAGAAAGAAAGAAGATGATGTTTCTGTATAACTAGTTGGTGGGGGTTTTGCGCGTTTCCTGTTTCCCTTTTGATTCCGTACGTCTCTGTCTGGTGTCTATTTGTCTGTTCTTTGATCTCGCAACATCCGTACCGAAACCATTCGTCATCATCAAATCGCTATCTGGGGGTGTTGTTTAGGCTGTTCTTCGTGGGGGTTTGGTTCGTTGTTACGAAATACAGGCATGCCTTGTTATTCTTCCTTAGGGTTCTCCTTCATGCCTCTCTTTTGCATTCATGAGTCTTGATGTTTACAAATGTTTGGAAACGCGAAGAAAGCTGATGATGATGATGATGATGATGATGATGATGATGATGATGGTTCTCAACGAACGGTATCACTGAAGGGAAAGGAAAAGCTAAAGGTTATTTTGCGAGGTGGATTGGAAAAGATGATGAGCACAGACAGGCACTTCAACGATTATGGTTCATTTGGACTTCTTCAACATATCTCTGTTGGGGTCTTTCTCGGTCACTTACAGGGGAAGGAGAAAAGGGGGAAAGAGGAAGGCGTCTCGAGACAATGAAGTTACTGCTTTGATACTTTGAGTTTTGCTCCTTGGCTTTTTTGATTCCGTGTTTCTATATTTGGCTACGGCCCGCTCCATAATGAAGAAGACAAGATCGATCTGATACTAAATGGGAATTTGGTCAAACCTTTCGAGACCGGGATGGAGTGCGGTTGTCCCGGTTCGCGAGGGCTCAGTTTGGTTTGATGACGAAATTTGAGAAGGTATGGTTTACTTGCTTAACGAAGTAGGTATGCCAATTGATATTCATGATTCTATTTGATGAGAGTCTCAAGGCTGCTCCTGAGTGAATGAAAATGCTTAATGCTTTGACGATGGCAACACCTCAACCACTCGCTCAACACTGGTCGGTACTCATTTCATCCTCGCCCGTTGTTTTGATCATGATGTAAACAGACGGATTCACGGACGGCGAATTGCTGAATGGGGAAGCCACAGGGGCTATTGACCCCTACGCAGAATTGTTAGTGGCGCAGGAGGTGCTGTGGCTTTGGTTGTACATTTAGCGCTCCTCCATTGCAGCAGTGAGAACGACCGCCCTGACCTGGGATGGTGGCCCTCGCAGCTTCCCTCCAGGGCATTGACGAACGGGGATTCCTTGTTTGAGACGCGTTCCTTCAGTTCAGGTATTGACAACGCCGCTTTACATGAACAAACATCCCTGAACTTGCTTTTGGTTCCTTCATGATCGTAACTATGCCGGAAGCTATCGAGTGCCTTCCAGTATACCTGCCTACCTGCTCGAAAACTGCACGGGGATAGGAGCTCTACGTATCCATCTCCGCATTTTACACTTTGGATACATCCACGTTCACATTTCACACAATTCCAGGTACATCAGTGAACCAACTCTGTCGCCATTCACAATGGCAGAATCACACGACGACAACCCAGCTCTCTTTGAGGACGATGATCACCGAGTAGGTTTACATATTTCTTCATCTTGTCCCCAACCAAGATCCTTCACACCTCTCACCAGCACTTACTCACACTCATCAAAACAGGCAGTCTACATCTTCACCCCAGCAGGCCACAGTGGCTTGCCACAGCAAGAGAAAGCGAGGCCAGTGAAGAGGCGGAAAGTTACCAGCAAACGCGCTTCTTCATCTGTTGCCGCCGCGGAAGTGGTGCAAGAGGGTGAGGCGGAGACCGAAAGGACGCAAACGACGACGACGACGACGACGACGACGACTGCTGCTGCTGCTTTTCCTCGACTATTTGGCGGGAAGGAGAGTGCGGAAGCTGCAGAGTTGAGGAGGCAAGTGTTTGATACGGCGTGGCCGGTTCTTGATGGACGGATCAAGGTAGGTTTTCTACGTTCCTGCTTTATGACTTTTGGGTTCCTGATCTTGGGAGTGTGATGGAGATGGGTGTTTGTCGATAAGTTTGATTTTCAAGGGAGGGGGGTTCTGGAGGTTAGGCGGACATGAATGGGGGTTGGAATTGCGCGGTGTGGTGTTGTTCTTGGGTAAGATTGCTGACTTGCGCGTTTCGAGTGAAGAATGTCCTGAGAGAGGCAAACCGAACGACACTAGAAGATGTCAGCTCGTTTATTCGTGATGCCGAGGGTGATGCGTCAGTAGCCATGACTCCTTTCCCACCCCATAATTGAAGAGAAATTGACACTGACACAAAATAGAACCAGAGGAACCAGAATCCCAGCCGGCTTCATCATCACCGGGCCCAATATCGCCTCGCAGGACCTCCTCTTCGAACAACTCTCCGAGGCTCTCGGCAAAGCCACACAAGCTCGATTCGTCCGTCTACGAGCGGCCGGGGCGCCGAACCTCAAGGCAGCGCTGAAAAAGGTGATAAGAGACGCCACTGCACAAGTGTCTATTGGCGGCGGCGGCAGCGATGGGGATGAAGACGCCGAGGTTGCCTTTGGTCGGGATGGCAGGAAGTACCTCGACTATGACCTGGAGGGACTACACGCTTTTCTCAGCGCACAACAGGATCCGTCGAAGCGGGTTATTGTGGCGTTCGAGGATAGCGAGGCGTTTGAGAGCTCGTTATTGACTGATTTGCTCGCTCTTTTCCAGTAAGTTGAACTGACACTCTTCTTACTCGGTTACTTTTCCCGGGGCAGCGTGGCTAAACAGGTTTGGGCGATACAGCTCATGGCAGGGGCGCATCCAGTTCTCCGTACTCTTCGGCATCGCCACCTCGGTAGAACTCTTCCAGGCGCGACTTCTCAAGTCTACTGCCCGACAGCTGTTTGGTGCCAAGTTCGATGTCGTCCAGGCAGACTTGGTACTTGATAATGTCTTCAAGAGCGCCATTGCTGGGACGCAGGCGACGCTTCGACTAGGGCCTACATTACTGAGGAATATGCTGGATCGCCAGCGGGATCAGGTTGCTGGTATTCGGGTGTTTATCAGCTCTATTAAGGTGAGTTCGGCTCGATCCTTTCTTCGTCACGTTTATCAAGGCTTACAAATATGTTGTTCAGTACGCCTACATGTGCCACTTCTACGCAAACCCTTTAAGTGTCCTGCTTGCGGATGAAAAGTCTCTCACCCGTCAGCTTCTCCAACCTGACCACCTCCAGGCTGTACGAACGCTTGACTCCTTTAAGGCACATGTCGAGGCCGCGGTGGACGCGAGACAGCTCAACCATGCACAGTCACTCGTCGAAGATGACAGTTACCTCGTTAAGCAGATGGCTGAGCAACGGCTGAAAAAGCAGGACTACCTCATGCAACTCTTGCGCTCTTTGCACCTTCTAACCAGCATGGATCTCGTTCCCGGCCGTTTCACCGATCTCTACGTATCCGCTCTCGCCGGCGGACTCGACCTAACGCCCATCATCGACGCCATAAAACGGCTAGGAGCAGACGACGTCCCTGCCCTCATCAACCGCCTACTGACCGCCATCCAAACCGGCAGTCCCGACCTCGACCTTCCAGGCTGGGAGGACGAAGCCGAGGATCTTATCAGCTCCCTCTCCGAGATCCGCGACGAGATCGAGGCCCTAGCCGAGCAAGCCCGGGAAAAAGGCCAACAATCCCTCAAGAGCAAATTCACCGCTCAAAGCAAAGTCCTCCGCACAACCGTCGTCGCCCAAAAGGTCCAGCTCAGCCAGGACACGGCCAAGCTAACGGAGGAAGACAAAGCCTTCGGCAAGGCCATCGACTCCCTCGTCGATTTACTCACCCACCACATCTACAGCGATCCCATCGACAGCCTGTTCCTACATGAAGCATGGGCGTACGACGCCGAGGCTCCCTATCGGGACGTTTTTGTCCCCCGGCCGGGAACAACCTTTGAGCGGGCTTTGACCAGGCCGCATGGGTACCTCGGGTGTGAGTGCTGCAGCAAAACCACGGGGACGCTGTCGGCTACGCTGCCGACGACGTGTATTTTGTATCAACTGTACCTGGAGACGGGATCGTTGGTTAACGTGGCGGATCTATGGTCGGCGTATTATGCGTTGGTGGGCGAGGATTCAGATGTCGGACTGGGTGAGAGGGAGGCGCTGGTGCGGTTCTATCGCGGACTGGCGGAGTTGAGGATGATGGGCTTTGTTAAGCAGAGCAAGAAGAAGGCGGATCATGTTGCTAAGGTGAAGTGGTTATTGTAATTTCCCTCTGGAAAAGGCAGGTGTGGCTGGAAAGCGGCTAGATGGATGGAAGAAAAGGGTCGAAGCCGAGAGCGTCTGGGCAACTTTCCGTTCGCGTTCTTTGCTGTCTCCAATGTTTCATCTTTGGCCGTGGATGGAATGAGAGGCTATGTTTGGCATTTTCCGGGCCTGCGTGGGGAAAGGAAAAATAAAAGGCATTGTTACCGTCACTGGCATTCACTTCATTCACGTTGTTTTCGACGAGAAGTCCGAACAATGTCTTAAATTGGTGCCCTTGTTATATCCCCTCTACAATCCCGATACCTCATTCAAGCCCAAGATGAGAGACAAAGAGGAGGGCAGGCGGCTGGCGTTATTTGAACGACTTGACCAATGCCATCGATTCACAAAAAAAGCAAAGAAAGAAGATGGGCGGCATCCCAGCTTTCAGTGTTGCCGCCTACCTTTGCTGCTTCTGGATATCATCCCCAGCGGCTGCCTTCTCACCAAAGACATGAATGACATGCTTTTGTGGGTAATATAATATCTACAAGAGGGCTACGGTTACGTTCATTGGGCTGTTTCATCAATATCCTGCCAAATTGCTTCTCCTTCGTTTTCCTTTCGTTCGTTGTGTCCAAACGCCGTCGTCGGCTTCTACTGCAGCGAGAAACAGCAGGACATCATCTCGTAGCCCTTCCTCTTCACAAACGTCCATTGTGGTGGGAATACCATACCAAATAGCCAAAAAGAAAAGAAACCATTATACAGTCTGCTACTGGCAGTTGTCTATTCACCATCCTCTGCCGCGATAACGACGGGTGCACGAACCAAACCGACGAAAGAGACGAGAAAAAAAAAGGCCTTCACTTTACTTCAGTCATTGTATGCTCGTCAATAACTACCTACCTATTTACTCATTACAAACCCCCTCTTCTGCTGTTCTCAAAGCTTGATCGGATCGCAGTCGCTCTCCTCGCAAACGAGCACCGACGTTGAGCAGATCCGTTAGTCACGAGGGGGCCGTTCACCAGGAGCTTGTCATCTCGTATATCCTCTTCAGGTTTTACTCGTCATAGTATTTAAACCCCGTGCCCTCCTCTTGGAACCCTCGGCCAGGAGTCATCGAACCGGGAACCGCGATCTGGGGGAGGAATCAATCGAGCCAGCATCGCGATTCTGCCCTCATCACGAAAAAGACGCCGATCAAATCCGTTCAACTCCTCAGGGAAAGAAGACAGCAAAACACACAATGTCCAACCAACAACCAGGTCAACAACCCACCAATCCTCGGGGTCCTCATCACCGTCCACCTCCCCCATCATCAGGAACACCACAACCACAATCGTCACAATCAACACAATTTTCACAACAGCACCCAACCCTCACAACCCGCCGCTCCCACCTCTCCCCGAACTTCGCCCGCAAGCTCCAACAACTCGCCCTCCCCCTCGCCCCCCTAGTCCAGTTAACCTCGGGCACCGTTCACCCCGAGTTCCCGCAGACCCTACTCAACTTCTGGCTTTTGACCGACGACCAGCTAGACCGCCTCGCGAGCTTTTACCACCAGCGCACGCCATGCCAGTGGACGGCGCACTACCCCTGTCCGGTGGCGTGGCCAGCGGGGATGGAGATCGAGGAGAAGAGGAGGCGGATTGGACGGTTCATTGGGTTGAGGGGGTGTGAAAGTCCGTTGCCTTCGGCGGCTTCGTTGAGGACCATGGGGTTGGATTTGAACATGAGGGAGACGGGTACGGGACTGAAAGAGAAGGATGATGATGATGATGATGATGATGTGGAGATTGATACGGATGTGGAGATGGGTGGGCAGCAGGAACAACGACGGCAGCAGCGATCGTTCTCGAAGGTCGCGAGTTCGCCTACTATGGCCATGGGAAACGAAGGAACGAACATGTCGGCGTACATATCGGACCTGTTGAAGCCGACGATGGGGACAACGGAGGAGGATATCACGGAGACGGAGAGGAAAATCAGGAGAGCGGAGGATGAGTTGGATGAGATCAAGAGGAAGATGGGTTGGTATCTTTAGGTTGACAGTGGTTGTTGCAATGGCTAGGGATATCAAGACGGGCAAGATTGTTTTCGAATGATTCGCTTGGGGGAGGTCTGGATTGCCAGGGATGTTAGCTACTAGAATAAACGGGCGCTGGTGCTTGGTGATATCGATACATACCTAGACTTTGACCGCAGAACAGTGCAATACACCACATTCAAACTATCCAAGTTGAGACATGGTCGCTTCGATCCTTGTATTGATCAACATACGTATTGAATCCTACGTAATAATCCCACACCCGAGGACGCTGTGGACTGGACTGTATCACGGCCAAGACCCGCAAACGACCTGAAGAAGCCAAAAAAAAGTGTACCCTTGAATATTTTGCTGCAGGTCCCAACCCATAAACGCCATGGAAGAATGCAATTGCTTGCCTAACGAACCCCACGCTGCCCTGCCCTTCCGTACCTCACATCCATAGTGTACAGCCACCCTCTGGATCACTCTGTGAGATGCTCACGTCACTCTCATTCACCGATCGCTAGGACATGACCTCTAGTTCTTGCCCTTCTTCTTCGACGGCGATGAGGCGACCGAGCTGGAGTCAAGAGGGGTACCAGTACTGGTCTCCTCTCCTTCCAGTTCCTTCATGAACTCGCTCCTGACGGTGGCCCTGCGCTTCTCCCACCACTCCTTCTCCTGTGTCACCTGAGCCTGGATCTCGTCGAGGCGCTCGCGCAGCACCGTGTTGGCGGCAATCTCGTTGGCGGTTTGGAAGATGCTCTGTCCCCAGTTGGGAGCGAGCGCGTTTGCCTGAATTCGGCGTTAGCCTTTCTGGAATACAACCATGCACACTGTAACCATCTGCACAGAAGTACGTACCTCCATAACAACATCACGAAGCTCTTCCTCCATCTCCTTCTCGGCGCGCTGGAACCTTTGCCACAGGTCATCACCGATGCTTCCACGCTGCAAAAGAGAGCTGCAGGCGGCCTTGGCGGCGCGAATTTGGATAATGCGGTGGATGTCTTCGACGGCGCGGCGCAAGAGAGCCGCCCGCAGCACGCTTTCGGGAACTTTAGGTGCCTTCTCGGATCCGTTCTCGGGCTCCATGTGGAGGAGTGACAGGTAGACATTGCGCTGGAGGTGAGGACCGAACCATGGTGCGAGGTTTGCGCTTTGTTCTGGAAGAATCAACAAGGTTAGATTGCTGGCCGGAGAAGCACAAGAATGTCCGAGGAAAGGGGGTTACATACGGGCTTTCCTCTTGCGGTAGATTGTGGAAAAGGTCATGAAGGTGCCCGTCAGGACAGTCAGGTAGGCGAAGGGGAGCACAAGCCCCCGCCAATCGGGGAGCCAGTCGAGGCTGAACATGTTTCGGGATGGATTGTGTCAATTGACGGACGAGAATGAAGGCTGTATTCTCTACTCTACTCTAGAAGGAATCGAGCGACTAGAGTAAACCAGGAGGCGAAGGCGTGGAAACTGTCGTCGTGCAGGGTTGGTGGTGGATGTGTTGCCTTTCAGTTCCTTGTGGTAGTATGAATGTGTTGGTCGCGGCAATGTAATCGAGCTTCCCTTATCAAACGTGCCTGGAAAGAACACCTTGACAACTGCAGCGCGGCAGGGGAGCTTGACAATGGGAATTTCTGGCCTTGGCGCGCGCTGGCTTCATTCTGAATGGCAGGGGCCCATGCCTCAACTGCCTGCCGCGAAATCCCCTTTCCCGCTTCCGTCACTAATGTGGGGTGTGGGCTTGCCGGCCCGGCCTCTCTCTCTCCCTCGCTCTTTGACGTGGGACCGGGAGTTCTTGGCTCTTCTGGAAACCCATGCCTCCATTGCCCAGCACTTCCCAGCACGCAACGTATGACGACGCCTGGAGCTATCTGGGCTGTTACAGCGTTGCGTTGGAGCTCCCCGCCATTCGATCCCCGTTCCGTCTGGCCAAACAATCCACCAACACTGCATTTCCTAATCACCAGTTCCCGTCACCAGTTTTACGCCTTCACCCCGAGTCCGAGATTTTGGCGTGACCTCTATAGGTTTTGCGCAAACACAGATATTAATACAGTTCCACATATAACCTTCGATACATTCAAATCCATATCCTGGATCTTAAGCCGAATAACAACAAAGCAGACCCATCCGTCGGACCCTATACCCGCCCCGACGTCGCCTTTTCCACCATGTTGTTGAGGTTACGCGGCCCCGATGGCATGTTCCGTCTGACGGTCGACAAAGATGATACCTTTGCGGATCTTGGGCGCCAACTACTTCCCAAACTTCCCCCGACTGTTGACCCGAAAACAGTTACACTTTCGAACGATCCGACCGGCAGCGACGCCAAGAATCTCAGCGAGGTAGCAAAATTCAAGGTCGGCCAGGTTGGACTTAAGTAAGCTCTCCCTTTGAGTCTCATCCGTTGATATTGCGATGTGTGTGTCAGGTACTGACTAGCGACCTTGGCCAGCCATGGTGACCTTATCTTCGTCACTTACAAGCACAACGATGCCGCGACCGACGGTCCAGGCAACGGCGAAGCCACCAAGCCCAGCGTTCTGTCATCCACAAACCGCCTCAACGGCAAACCGATCTTACCTGCAGAAGACCTGCCCATCGACCCGCCTGTGTTGACGTCTCCGAATGAACATATCAAGAACCCGTGGGAAACGGTGAGGCAGTCGCCTTTGGATGATCGGCTAGACAAGCGCGACGGGAAGATCCCAAGGGGGCGCGATCACAAGATGTGCCGCCACGGACCCAAGGGCATGTGCGATTACTGCATGCCCCTCGATCCATTCAACGCCAAGTACCTCGACGAGAAGAAGATCAAGTACATGTCAGTACACGCATACCTTCGCAAAATCAACGGCGCAACAAACAGACCCGAGCTTGGTGCTTCGTTTATTCCTCCTCTCGTCGAACCCTACTATAGAGTCAAGCGAGACTGTCCATCCGGTCATCCTCAATGGCCTGAAGGTATCTGCACAAAATGCCAGCCCAGCGCCATCACTCTCCAGCCCCAGGCATTCAGAATGGTGGACCACGTCGAGTTTGCCACGCCCCAGATTATCGACAAGTTCCTCAACCCCTGGCGTATGACCGGATGCCAACGGCTTGGTATTCTCTACGGCAAATATCTTGAGTACGACGTTGTTCCGCTTGGCGTTAAGGCTGTTGTGGAAGCCATATATGAGCCGCCGCAGGTTGACGAGATCGATGGTGTTACTCTCAATGCCTGGGAAAACGAGAAGGATGTTAACGAGGTCGCGAGGCTGTGCGGTTTGGAACCCGTGGGCGTAATCTGGACGGATCTCCTCGATGCTGGCAAGGGTGACGGAAGCGCCATTTGCAAAAGACACACCGATTCCTACTTCCTCGCAGCTCAGGAGATTTGTTTTGCGGCGAGGCTCCAGGCACAGCATCCGAAGGCTACCAAGTGGAGCGATACAGGCCGATTCGGCTCCAACTTTGTCACCTGTGTCATCTCTGGCAATGAGGAGGGCGAGATCTCAATTTCCGCGTATCAGATGTCGAATGATGCGGTTGAGATGGTCAGGGCTGACATCATTGAACCTTCCACGGACCCCGGTCAAATGTTGGTGCGCGAAGAGGAGGAGGACGATGGGTCGGTCAGCAGGACACGATACATCCCCGAAGTGTTCTATCGCAAGATCAACGAGTACGGAGCGAACGTTCAGGAGAATGCGAAGCCTGCATTCCCGGTCGAGTATTTGTTCGTCACCCTGACCCACGGTTTCCCTGAAAGTCCGAAGCCGGTGTTTACGAACGACGGCTTCCCTATCGCCAATCGCGAATTTGTTGGAGAAGCCCAGGAAGCCTCGGCAGTAGCGAAGATTCTTAAGGTGAACCAAAAGTCCGACCAATTCGATGTTAGCAACTTCCACTTGCTCTGCTTCATCCACCAAATGAGCGTGCTATCCAAGGTTGGTTCACCCCACTCCTACGTTGTTGCAGACAAGATACTGATACATTCTTTTTTGTAGGATGAGGAGGCACTCCTTTGCCGCGTAGCAACACAACACGACCTTGCCGACGCCTTCCAACTTCGGGCGACAGATGGTTGGAAGACCCTGCACATGATCTTGGAATCCACTGGTGAGAGACTTCCCAAGCGCCCCAGAACTGAGGATGCTACTCCCCCCTCGGTTGACAGATCCCACCTCAGCCACCACCCATTACTGCAAAGGAACCACAACTCGACGGATGAACCACTTGCTAAGCGTTTTGCTGCTGTCAGGCTGAACGAACATCACCCGCCACTGCCTCCACCTCCCGAATAGGACTCGATGGAGGTGGATCAAGGAGACGCATGGCCCGTTAATTTCACGGATAATTCCGGCTGCTAGGAAGGCGATACAATTGTCGGGTTTTGACCGAAAGGGATCACAGAGCTTGGTTTCCCATTACGGTGATGGTCGCTCTGGACCCACATTCGTGGAGTACATGGTGAATTTGGAGAACATGCAATGGACACATTGGCGTTTGTTTCGGTGCTTTGGAGGAAAATAGAGATGAACTGAGCATGAACCAAGACGAACGGGGTGCGTAAATGGGAAAGGATATCGTAGTCTAGCATTACAAAAGGTTCTGCTTATCCCGCGTTTTGGTTCTTGAACACAACTTCCTTACTACTATGTTAACAACAACAAAAAGCGCCAGTGGTTTAGTGGTAAAATCCATCGTTGCCATCGATGGGCCCCGCGTTCGATTCGCGGCTGGCGCATTTCCTGTTCTTTTGCATCTATTCTCAATAGTGAGAGATCATTATCTTCTTTTTGTTGAATCTGATTTCCTGTAGGGAAAAAAAAAAAAGAAATGTATTACTTTCTTTGCATTTCAGTTGTGTATCCTTCGTTTCTCATCACAATCTCCTGATCTTTTTGTTTTCCTCTCTTCACATTTTTCTCACCCACTTATCAATCTTGCTGTACACGTTGTTAACTAGCTCTTCTTTATTCAATTCAGTTGCTCTTTACCCAAAGAACCGCATATCGCAATATAAAACAACATGATCATCACTTCCTTGAGGCCTGGCTAGTGCCCTGTGTCGTCCTATTCAGGCATACAAACAACCAAGATCACCAAATAAATCAACAAGAACACCTCACAATACCCATCGAAGTTGCTCCAACCGATCCCCCAACGCCTCCCAAAACCGACATCTATCACTCTCTCCATCCCCTACTTCCTCCATCCTCGTACTTGCCAGTTCGACCAATAGCCTTTTCCTACTTTTGTTCCCATCCCCATCCACCCGAGAATCCCACGCCTCCCACTGCGGACTTCCCTTTTCGCCAAACATATTCGGATCCAAGGTCCTCACAAAACTGACCCAGTACGCCATAAACATGCTCACCACCGGCTTGTTATACGTCTTGTAGCTGCTTCCCTCCCCGGCCCCGAACCCACTAATGTTATCTGGCCCAAAAATGGCGGCCGCGTCAAACAGGTGGGGGACGCCGAGGCCGGCGGCCTGGAGGGTATGGTCGTGGACGTTGAAGCGGTAGGCGAAGGCTTTTGGCTTGACCTTTCCTTCTTGGTTGGATAGGTCGGAAGAGGAGAAGGATGAAACAGAAGCGTTGAGGAAGTTATTGGAGGGACAAATGAAAGTGGCTTCGCCGTAGGCGAGGCTGGTGGTTGGATACCAGGGGTTGCGGTTCGGAAGGGGAGGGAGTTGTGGGTAGAGGGAGAGGATGCTGGCAAGGTCGGAGGGGGTGAGGTGCGGGTAGTTGGTTGTGAGGAAGTTGGTAAAGTCGGAGGGGGTGAGGGAGTTGTAGGCGAATACTGATCCTTCTGTTTGAGGGGAGGGGTTTGGTGGTTAGTGAAATGGTAACCTAGAAATGGTCATGTATAAACACATACCATCTGTATTAGTACCAAAAAGAAGCGGCAAATTCAGGAAACGACCCTTTCGCATAAGCCGGTAAGGGAGGTCTTGCAAGAAGTCACCGTCCACGCATGGGGTCCAGTAGAAGATGGGTAAAAGTGGCCCATCATGGCCAGGGAAATGTTGGGCGTGGTTAGCTGCTTGCAAGGAGGTGACGTCCTGCCTCCGCAAACAAGCAAGTTGCTCTTGCGGGTTGACATGGGAACACCCAACCTGCTGTGCTAATCGGTCGAACTGGTATTCAAGCTCTCTGACATATGGTTGTGCTGGGAAAAATAGCGACTCGGACATGGCACCCACGAAGAGATTATCGTTACGACCTCCATATGCCAACAAATGCATCACTACTGAGCCTGCTCCGGCTGATGCACCGTGGATGACTACATGTTCGGGGTCTCCGCCGAACTGCCAATTTATGAAGTCAGTCGAGAGGTTTCTGGGGATGAATACTGGAGGAAAAACTTAGTGACCTACCGCAGAGATATGTTTCTTTACCCAGGTAAGTAGCATCCGCTGGTCGAGCAAACCAACATTCAAGTCACCGTCATCCTTCACCCTTTGGCTGGCGAGGAATCCCCACATCCCAACCCGATAGTTGAAGTCTAGCATGACGATGTTGTGGCCGGACTTCTCAACAACCTCACTTCCGTTCCAATTAGCGTTGGTGAGGGCATTGTAACCTTAAGTAAAAGTAAGCAGCATGTCTCTCCGCCTTAGACCCAGACATCTTGACCCCATTCACTTACCGCCTCCCCCAATAAACACCCAAACCGGTAACTTCGACTTCTCCGTAGCATTGGCTGGAGCCCACACGTTCACATAAAGACAATCCTCATCCTGACCGGGGAAAGGTGCGCCAACGCCAGCTCTGAGACAGATTGGGCCGAACTGGTTAGCCTTCTCGACGGTGTCGGTTTTCTCTGGCTCAATTGGTGCTCGCCAGCGTAGGTCTTCAAGCGGAGGAGCGGCATAACGCATCCCCAGGAAAGCGTTGACACCATTTGAGAGACGAATGCCTTCGTAGCTGGTGTAGGCGAGGTTGACTAGTGGAGGTAGGTGGTCGTTGTGCTTCTTTGAAGATGTTTTGTGGTTAGTTGACTCTGGAATTATCAAGTGGTGAAGTGGCTTATGACCTGGGGGGTTAAATATGCTTACCTTTCCCTCTCGACGGAAGACAATGACGGAGAGCAAAGCACCAATAGTGACGAATGAGACCAATGTTGTCGACACAGCTAGCGCGATGAATTTCCTTCTCGAAGGACAAAGCCATGCTGCTTTCGCGGAGACCCTGGAGGTTGGCTCACTTGGTGTTGTGTAACTTCGGCTTGGCTCAGTAGTAATGAGTAATGGAGCTCGTTCATCGGCATTTTCCTCTTGATATCCGGTCATCTTACCCAAGTATCACGCCCTAGCGTTGTGTTGCCTGGGTAATTACGAGTCATAGGAACGCGCTGCTTGGTATGACATGTTGGAAGATGGTGGTGTTTGTGAGAAAGGGAATCGGCGGAAAGGGGGGGGGTATCAGGAAGTTCATATACTGTGTCGGAAAAGGCGAACCACGAGGCGATCTGCGTGTCTAAGGCGGCCACCAACACTCGGAAGCTATAGGGTGATCATGGGATGAATCGCCAGTATCAGCATGTTCAATTACCGAATAGTAAATCTCGAGATATATAGGAAAAAAAAAAAAAAAAAAAAAAGGGAAAAGCAAGGAGAAAAAGGGCTGTGCGGAGTCGCCAATTGTAGGACTGGGAGAAACAGCGGCCAAGGTATGTGTTAAACATCGAGCTCAGACGGGTTCAGTTAAGTCGTAATCTTGAATGGTAAAGCCAGTGCGGATGAGTAGATTCCAAGGTATTTCGATAAATCCTGTTGTGTATACTTGGAGTGTGGGAGGTAGAATTCAAGATCGGACGGCTCAAGCGTGCTCAATGCGTATTGACAATTATTCCCCACCAATTTTGTGTAGCAGCCACCAAAACTTGCACCCAACATCACACTCCCCAAAGACGTCAACATCCCTGGCGAACCTCATCTTTCCGTCAAAACTCACAAAGAAAAGTCGCAATAACCCTCTAACAATCAAGCCACACAGCAGTCAGGCCCAAACGCTTACTTCACCACCCACCCAAAATGTCATCAACAACCAAAGACCCCTCCACCAAGGGCGCGGCAGCCGATTCCGACTCCGAAGATGACTACATGAAAATGAGCTTCACCGACGAACCCACCTTCACAACCTCCAGAAAAAGCAAAAGTGGAAAGCCAATCGAGACCTCCCTCCAGCGCCGCCTCCGTCTCCAACGCGAAGGTGAAATCCGCGGCCGCGTCAAGTCCAAAGCCGAGCTAGCAGCCGAAGAGGAAGCCCGTCGGGAAGCCGCCTTGTCGACTTCTCTATTTGACAAACTCGTCGCTCCTTCACCGCAAATAATATCTCACTCTCCATCAGCATCAGCTTCACCGGCGCCTGCAACAGCAGTACCACCAGCAGCAGCAGCACCACCCATAACAACAAAAAGCAAAGGCTTAGCAATGATGGCCAAAATGGGCTTCGTCCCCGGTACAGCGCTCGGCGCCAAGTCAGCTGAATCGGAAGCGCGGACGGAGCCCATCAAAATCAGCATCAAAGATGGCCGCGAGGGTATCGGGCTGGAGAGCGAGCGGAAGCGCAAGATGCAGGAGGCGGCGGAGGCGGCCGGCGAGATGGCCAAGAAGGCAAGGGTGGACGAGGAAGGCTATCGTGAACGGGTGAGGAGGGAGAGGGAGGAGGCCAGGCTGGAGAGGCAGGTTTATGCGGCGCAGAAGGTGGCGGAGGGTATGGATGAGGATTATGGGGATGAGGTGGGTGATAGGATGGGTGGTGAGGGGGAGGTGCAGAAACTTGAGGGGCGGACTGACAGTGGGGAGGACGAGAGCGAACATGGCAGCGATTCTCGAGAGAAGAAGAGGGGGAGGAAGAAGACTGGTGCCAGTTCGTCCCGGCCCCTACGGTTCATCCCGGTAGTCTACCGCGGCCTCGTCCGCTCCCGCGAGGAGGCCGAGCGCGAGCGTAGGATGCGGTATGACCTGGAGCAGAGCAGTATGCTTTCCTCTGCGCGATTGCCTACATATGTCGACGATGAGCTGGATATGGACGGTAAGCATGCTCTGGGTAAGGATATTGCCACCGTTCATAAGCCATGGAACACGTATGTAATGGCAGAGGATCTTGACGAAGAGGATGCAGAGCTAGATGAGTTCAACGCTCTTAACCCTGACGAGCGGCTGCGGCGCTTGGTGCAGTACATGCGCGAGAAGCATCATTATTGCTTTTGGTGTAAGGCTAAGTACGAGGATGCGGAGATGGATGGGTGCCCTGGCTTGACGGAGGAGGAACATGATTAAACAAACAGGTTGCATACACGGTTTTATCCAGTCTTGCAAAGCAATCGAATTGGCCAATGCCATTCACAATGACAAGTTGATACCATATAATGATTGTACTGTGAGTATCCAAAGAAGCGATGGGCGCTTTCGCGGGGTATTGTATTGTACTTTATGTTACATTTTTACGTCGTGTTGTACATGAGACCATTCTCAGTCGACATCATCTTCAGCATCCTTATTCTTCATCACCTTCCTGTGCTTCCGAATCACCGCCGGATCCCTCATGAACACAATGTCGAACACGCCCATCTCCTCGGCGGCCTGGGCAAGGATATTGTTCACGGCACTCCTCTCCGCGTTCGCGGCATGCGCCTTGACCAGGACCAGCTCCTCAAACACGGCACAAAGCTGGTTCTCCTTCTCCTGCGTCGTCATCTTGGCAGGATCGCCTCCAAGGTCGGCAAAAACTTGCGTGTGTTTCCGGATCAAGCTTTCTATGAGTCTGCTGGCCTCCATGATACGGTCCATGTTGCGCTTGCTCTGAACTCGGAGCGTAGCGGTTCCCGCCGCCAGCTCGATGAGCAGCTGCTCGGGCGGCGAGTAGTTGAACAGTTCCTTCATCGTTCGGGCAGCGACAATCATGCCGGCATGATCCTTAGCCTTGAGCATGGAGAAGAGAACAGCGCGGGGGAGGTAGGTGTACTCGTCGACCGAGTCGAACTTCCAATCCATCTTGACCAGGTCCTGGAAGAATTGCCGGCCGATGACGGCGTCATCTGCTGACAGTTTGCTGTCTCGCTTTACCACGCGGTTTACCGAGAGTGTGTTGTAAAGAGCGATGAAGGTGTGCGCATCAGGACGCACGTGCCGTATCTTGGTCATTTGCTCGTAGAAATCGATGGCCTTCTGAGGCCCCTTGCTCTCGGTATACGACTTGATGATCTGGTTTATCATGTAGCTGTTGGGCCCAAGTTCTGCCATCTCGAATGCTGTCCACAGTTCTTCTAGGTCGTCGTGTAGGCCACGAACACTGTAGTTTTCGGCAAGAAGGGAGAAGGTCTCGACCGTGGCTCTTGTAGTGCAAACATAGTCATCCGGTGTCGGTTCTCCGTCGCGAGGTACGAGCCGAATTGGTCGATCCATTGCGGCAGTTCGCCGACGCAGGTCAACAAAGTCCAGACGGGCTTTGATCATGGCCCAAGCCAACTGGTCAGCCTTCTCCACGTTATCGGCAGTTTCTGTCCTGAGCCAAGCGCCGATCAGGCCGTTGAGCTGGATGGGCGAGGCGGCGACTCCCTTATTTTGTAGGAACGTAACCACCTTATACGCTCCGTCGAGATCTCCTGCTCCTATTAACCTCTTCAACCACTTGCCGAGGAAGAAGTGGTTGCCAACGATAGTCGGCAGTCTTGTCTTGCCACGAATATCCATGGGGCCCGAGAACATCATGTCGACAAATGCCTGCAGGGCATGCTCGACGTGATTTACCGCCAAGAAGGCTGCGATAACTTCATCGTAGTCCTCGATCTGCATGGTGTCTCCAAGAAGCGATCGCATATCCTTGTACACCTCCCATGCCTCCTCGGCGCTTCCCACCTTTGCTGCCAAAGCCCGGACGATGGGTATCATAATGCGAGGGTTCGGTGATTCCGAGGACCTGAGAAGAGTATCCGCAGCTCTCATTGCGCGGTCGGTGTCTCCGTGGAGACTGCACATGCGTACTCCCAGCTCATAATACCCTTTGAATGTTTCTGGTTTGGAACCAATGGTGGCCACAGCCTTCTTCCAAGCTTCGATAGCCTCATCCTGCCAGCCTTCGAGGAACATGGCTTCGATCGCAAGAAGCTGTTGCGAGTCTCTCAGCACCACCCCCGCAGCTTGCATGTCCTTCGCAAGAATGTACATGTGATGCATCCGGTTCGGGTTTTCTACGCCTCCCCCTTCGTGGGACAAAACCATCCACAGAAAATCCCAGACCTCTCGGGGCACGTTGCTCCATTGAGTGGCTAATGAACTCCGTGCTGCAGAGTAGTACTTCCAGCAGTCGAAAAGATCCCTTGGCTTGGGCACGCCGCCCTTGACAACGCTGTCGCGCGCAAGGAAGGAGTTTAGGTTGGCGACGGCTCGCTGCCGCACTCCGGTGAAGCCTGGAATGCGCAGGACGCCGTATGACTCGCCTTCCGGACCCGTCTTCCCCTTGTATTTGTCCCTGAGAATTCTCTTGAACTGTCTTCGTAGCTCCTCGGCCTTGTCCTGTTCGGAACCCCCGACCTTCTCCAAGCTGTCGAGCATTTGTATCGTCTGAACCATCTTCTGCTCCAAGTCATTGATGGCCTCGGAGATCTCGCTGTCGATTCCGCCACTGACGGCACCAAACTCGGCACCGTCGCGCAATTGTCGGTATTGCCCTTCGGTCTCCTCATTGAAGTAGTTAACCGAGAGGGGTTCGGTCGCACCTTGTTCGTCGATGTCGGTAGGCTCGCCCTTTTGCGCCTCCCGTAGAAGGGCTTCTTGGAACCTCTGTTGCTGCTCTTCCTCCATCTGCTTAGTTGTCATCGGCGCACGTTGTCGGCGAGCGGCGCGAGCCGCATTCGAGGCATTTCTCGCTAGCCATGGCTGTGGATTTGGGCGGGCTCGTCCTATACTGGCGATGCAGGACTGGCAAACATAGCTGCTCGTTCGACTCAAATCAAGCGCAAATGTTCGGGGAGGCATCGGTGATGTCGTGGCTTCGCTCGTCGGGCGGTTCAAGGCAGTATACAAGAAAGAACGAAGGTAATCATGAAGAACAGTGAGAAAATTGGAGAAAGTGGACGCTAGTTCTAGGACTGCGGAAGTTTGGACGTGTTTTGTCAACTTTCCGTGATGGAAAAAGCCGGCGGCACTTTGTCCTACAGCAGCACGCCCTAGACCTAGAAACAATGGCCATCATCGGCCCCACCATTCCAGCGCTTGCTGCCGCTGTGACTTTTTTCTTATCGGCCCCTGCAGAGGGTTCTTATCGGCGCGCAAGCTCTTGTTGATAAGCGTTAAGTATCCTGGTATCGTCTCACCGCCCGGCAGAAACAGCGGGATCCTCCAAAATTTCTGGAGAAAAACGCATTGGAACGGGACACTTGCAGCGCTCCCAAAGGAGCTTTCAGTCCATAACAAATTCTATCAAAACCGCGACATACCCATTAGAACTACTCCATCAACACCGATACCCGCCCAACGAATTGGGGCGCGATCGCCTACGAAAATCCCACGAGTCCAGAATTTACACCTTCACGCGAATTAGCTCAGGACAGCGTCAAACGAACCATCGCGCAACCGCCACCATGTCGGGCGAGAAAACCGACTTCATTCGCTTCACGGGCCACCGTGCCTTCACGGAACGGATCGTTCTCTCTACCCTCACCGGCCGCCCGGTTCACATCTCCAAGATCCGCAGCAGCTCGGCCACACACCCGGGTCTCGCCCCCCACGAAGTCTCGTTCTTGCGTTTGATTGAGGCTATCACCAACGGCTCCGTCATCGATGTCTCGTACTCGGGCACCACCATCACATACCAGCCCGGCCTGATCACTGGCACCGTCGCGGGCGTTAATGCCGGCGCCGTCGGCGATGTAGTTGAGCACACCCTTCCCGCCAACAACACCCGGGGAATCACCTACTTCCTCCTCCCGCTCGCCCTCCTCGCGCCCTTCTCCAAAGCCCACATGAACGTCCGGTTCACCGGCCCCGGCGTCATCACCTCGGCCACCCACCTGACCGGCGACATCTCAGTCGACTCTTTCCGCACCGCTGTGCTCCCGCTGTACGGCATGTTCGGCATCCCTCCCGCGCGCATCGAGCTGCGCGTGCTCTCGCGCTCGTGCTCCGGTCCTGGCGGCCGCGGCGGCGGTGGTGTCGTCGAGCTCCGCTTCGCCAGCCAGGTCCGCCTGCCCAAGACACTGCACCTCAACCGTCGCCCGGGAAGGATACGGAGGATCCGCGGCGTGGCGTACTGCACGGGCGTGTCGGCGTCCCACAACAACCGCATGATCACGGCGGCGCGCGGCGTGCTCAACCAGCTAGTCTCGGACGTGCACGTGGCGGCGCAGTACGACCCAGCGCCGCTGGTCGGCGACAAGAACGGCGCCAAGAAGAAGATCGGTATCGGTTTTGGCCTCAGCTTGGTGGCGGAGTCGAGCGCGGACGGCGTGTTATACTCGGCCGATGTGGTGGCGCCGCCCGAGGGTGGGGTCGTGCCCGAGGATATCGGCGCGAGGTGCGCGTACCAGCTGCTGGAGGTTATTGCACAGGGAGGTTGCGTCAGCAATGTGTCGGCACCGACGTTGCTTACACTAATGGCAATGGGATCGGAAGATGTGGGCCGCCTAAGGTTAGGCAGGGAAGTACTAGCCAGGGAGGAGACAATAGGGCTAGCACGTGACTTGAAGAAGTTCGGAGCGGCCAGCTGGGGCATAAGAGATGTCGATGACGACGGGGAGACGACTGATCTGGTAGTCTCGGTCAAGGGTACGGGCGTTGGTAATGTGGGAAGGAAGGTAGCGTGAAGATTTATAAATCGGATGCTTTCTGTGTTGTTGCTTGTTCAAGCTCAGTTCATTATTTTGATGCACGCTTTGGTTGGTTTCGGCGCTAAGTATTAGTCTGTACAAATGTTTCTCCGTCATGTCCCTCGTCCGGCCGCTCTATTCGCAATCCCAGCAATCCCTCTAACTCCCCGGTTACCAGCAACGACGGCCGCATGAAACCCAAGGCTCTGAACTGTGTAAGCCGCAGCGGTCTGGTAATCATTCCCCACTGTCCGTATAGCGTGTATTGGATGAAAGCTACCCACACTGGCATTGCCTGACCTCATAACGTCAAACAAGTCTATGCCGGCCGATGCTGGAGAGTAGTTGGCCCCCAGCCGCCGTTCATCATCCTGCTCCTGACCACCACGGTTTTCTCCCACTGGGAGATCTCTTTCGTTCCCGTCTCCATCGCCTAGCGCGATCTCGTCTTCCCTGTTCACGCCGCGCTCTTCTGCATCCAAAGTCTGGATCGCCTCCGGCTGGGTACCCGGCGTCCCCGCCTGCTGTCCAGCTTGGCCAGGCCCAGACCAGAGAGGTTGTAATGAGGGGTTCACAACCTTGCGCAGATTCTCCCGCTCCGTATGGATCGCCAACATCAAGCACTGAACAGCCAGTATCATCGCATCGAAGAATAACAGACATAGCCTCGTGGTTGGTGGCTTCTGCCCGACAAAGTCAACGATCACGCCCCCGTGTAAATAGCCGCGCGTCGCTTCGCCGGCGGTCGGTAGCGCAGAGATGATATGTGCGAGGATGCATACCAAGTTCGGCCCGAGGATGGCGAAGACATGGGGACGTTCGGCCGGTAAAAGGACGGGGCCCTCTTTCGGGGTGATGAACATGAAGTGTGGAATGATGCGTACGAATAGACGGAGAAAGGAACATCTGTAACGGAAAGAGGAATTAAGATAATCGTCAGCAATCACGTCATGCTTGTAAATGTGACCAGGTAGAAATAGGTTCTTTTCGTACTCCATATAGTATAATGTGCAGAGATAGGCAAAGAAGATCATGTCGAGATTCCCCTGGAGGTGGCTCATGAACTGAAGCTTCTTCTTGAGGCCCGCTTTGCGCCTCTCCTGCCGTGACATCTGGTCATCATCATCTTGAGCGCTGCTGTTCAGCTCGGGGGATTGCTCGTCGACAGGATTGCGCCGGCTGCTTCCGCCATCTGAACTGTGTGGCGGGATGCGCTGCTGCTGCCGGGCCGTGAAGCTCGGCTCGGAATCATCGTTCATAGCTCGCCGTGATGTGAGAAGGAGGAGAGTGATGGCTGGCGCATTAAAGAGCTGTTGTGATAAAGCTTCAACGACTGTTTAAGCCTCACATATCTGGGCGTATGATTGATTGAAATGGACGAGGTCAACAAACAGAGTATCCATCAAGTAGGAGAAGAAGGCAATATGATGATCACGGAGAATGGAAGCAACGAGTTGAGAATCCGCGACGCATTCGATGGGCAGCTATCATCGACGTCGCCAAGGATGCGGTGGTGCTGTAGCCTGCCTGCCATTGAGATGCCCCTCCCTGCCTGAATACGAAGGGACGGTCTGTGCTGAGCGAGCTTGGCATTTTGAAAGAGTGCCAAGACCTCCCAGCTGGCAGATGTCCGGTCCCCGCCGTCGGGCGGCTGCTCCTTCGCCGGGATCCACGTACTTGGGCTGGCGGGGGACGGGGCCCGCCCGGCCAGCAACTTGCAAGCGTGAACTTGCGTGGGGTTCCCCCGCTCCCACAGAGCCCGGCCTGGCACTTGGGGATCCCCAACCCAACAGCAACGCGCTGTGTCTGGATTTGGCCATGTGCCAACCGCGTCTTGGGTTGACGGACTTGACATCATGGGTGTCTCCAAAAAGGGGAATCTGGCATCGGTTTTTGGAGATGGACTCGCACTGGATGCCCAGTCTTGTTTTCTGAGTCACAGCTCAGAATGGGTAGCATTTCCCCAATGAGAGGTCTTGACTTACACCAAGTGGAAGCCTCAAGAGTCCACCAACCACACCTCCGAACTCCATGTGCGCTGGTCACCCATGTTGACCCAGGGACATGAGGGGAAATGGAATAAGCTTTCCAGAATAGTATGGACCCCCGAAGTACTGTGAGATCATAGGATGGGGTCAGTAGTGTAAAATTTGGCTTGTGAGCTAGCAAGCTGATATCAGTAGGGTTCCGGTTCTACAGCCGTCGAAATTCGGTGCGTGAGTCAAAGTATCCTTCTCGCAGGCGGCTTATTGACATGGGGATATAGCGAAGCATGTGAGCATTTTGGGGGAGTTGCCGAGGAGAAAAAGTCAAGAACACAGCATCAGCAAAGAGCTTCCCAGTTTGAGTCAGACGCAGACAGGTCAAAAACGAGGGGATTTTGAAGATCACCAACAAGACCGGCATCAAACTATCGCCGAATTGACTGGGATGGGGTCGCAATGACTCAACCAATCACATAACACGCGGGAATTTCCTCTCCCGCCAAAAAGTCTCAAGCGAACGGGCAATTGGCCAATGACATGTCCGATTGTCCGTTGCACCCAATTTCAGCCAGTTTCACCGCCAAGGTAGCCCAGTTTTGGCGGGGTTTGGGTGTCGCGCGACAATTTGGAGGTTGGAGGTTGGAGGTTGGAGGTTGTAGCCATTGACTAGGTACTAGCCGTCTCGCATCGGACAAAAGCATAACCGACTTCAGATCATCCTTTCAAAGGCGATGTTTTTTTTTTTTTTTTTTTTTTCTTTTTTAATAACACAAAAAGGCATAACGATTGACGAGTGAGTCTCATGTTTGTCGCAAGAGACTGGACTAGTATGGCCCGGGTAGGTGAGATTAAATTGCCTGGGGATACGAATGGGAATTTGGCAAAATGCCACTGCGCCGAGCATGATCCATGAAGCAGACGCGAGATAGCATCTCAGGTCCATGGCAGCGGCAGGTGCAGAGGGCTCCGCTTCCGCTCGTTGTCGGAAGCCACCCACCGAGCTGGCACCGTACGCGGCCCGTCTTAAAAATTTTCACCATTGCCCGGCAGAGAGCGTGGTGGATTCCCAAAGGAGACCATTCGGGGCCTCATCGTCGATTCTGTTTGGTGAAAGAGTCACACCTGCCCACCACCAGTCCACGACAAACCCCCCCTGCCGCCGGCCTTATCTCTTATCGGCCATCCCCACAGCCGCCGGTCCTGGGAATTATTTGTCTCTCTCGTCTCTGCGCCGGCCACCATAACCAGTCACCGCGCTCCGTCCCTCCTTCCGTCCCACCTCTCCAGTCCCTCCTCCGCCAAACTTAAAAGCGCGAAAATCCGAAAACACGGACGGGAGACCCGAGATTGAGTCAATTGGTCAAAAATCCGGGGTTAGCAGCTTATCATCGCCGACCAAGGTTGTTTGTTGATATACAAGACATCGGGCTCCCCCCCGCGCCGCTCTCACGAGGCCTTTCTTTTAGTCTTTCTTTTTTTCCTTTTCTACAAACACCTCTCCCCACATATCGGACATAATGCTGTCGACCGTGCACAAGGCTGGCCGAGCTCCTGCTCTCCTCCGCCATGGTCGGCGGGTCCCCGTCCAGGCGTCCCAACTGAGGGCTTTCACCTCCGGCGCCCAGAACACCTCCATCTTCCAGACACAGGCCAACGCCGCCCAGAGGCCGTCCTCCCAGAAGAGGTGGCTCTCTGCCTCCGCTGCCGCGGCTACTGCCAGCCAACCCGCGCCCGATGCGAAGGCTTATATCCAGAGCGGCGTCGTCAAGCCCCGCGACCATGTTGATGTCAAGAAGGTGCTTGTTGTCGGCTCCGGTGGTCTTGCCATTGGCCAGGCCGGCGAGTTCGATTACTCGGGTATGTTCAAGACCTGGTGACTCAGTGATACTCACTACACAAATAAACAACAAAATAAACAGACAGAAGTACTGACCATACTCTGCTCATCCAGGTTCTCAGGCGCTCAAGGCCCTCAAGGAGGCCGGTGTTGCTTCCGTGCTGATCAACCCCAACATCGCTACCATCCAGACCAACCACTCCCTCGCCGACGAGGTCTACTACCTCCCCGTCACCCCCGAGTACGTCGAGTACGTCATCCAGAGGGAGAAGCCCGATGGTATCTTCCTGTCCTTCGGTGGTCAGACCGCCCTCAACCTGGGTGTCCAGATGCAGAAGCTTGGCCTCTTCGAGAAGTACGGTGTCAAGGTTCTCGGTACCAGTGTCAGGACATTGGAGCTTTCTGAGGACAGAGATCTCTTCGCCAAAGCCCTCGAGGAGATCAATATCCCCATCGCCAAGTCCATTGCCGTTAACACCGTTGATGAGGCCCTCGATGCTGCCAACAAGATTGGCTACCCCATTATTGTCCGTGCTGCCTACGCCCTTGGTGGTCTCGGTTCCGGTTTCGCCAACAACGAGGAGGAGCTCCGCAATATGGCTGCTCGCTCCCTTACTCTCTCTCCCCAGATCTTGGTTGAGAAGTCCCTTAAGGGCTGGAAGGAGGTTGAGTACGAGGTCGTCCGTGATGCCAACAACAACTGCATTACTGTCTGCAACATGGAGAACTTCGACCCCCTCGGTATCCACACTGGTGACTCTATCGTCGTCGCTCCTTCCCAGACCCTCAGCGATGAGGAGTATCACATGCTCCGTTCCGCTGCCATCAAGATCGTCCGTCACTTGGGCGTCGTTGGTGAATGCAACGTCCAGTACGCCCTCCAGCCCGATGGCCTTGACTACCGTGTCATTGAGGTCAACGCCCGTCTTTCCCGTTCGTCTGCCCTCGCCTCCAAGGCTACCGGCTACCCTCTGGCCTACACTGCCGCCAAGATCGGTCTCGGCCACTCCCTTCCCGAGCTCCCCAACGCTGTCACCAAGACCACCACCGCCAACTTCGAGCCTTCTCTTGACTACATCGTCACCAAGATTCCCAGGTGGGATCTGTCCAAGTTCCAGCACGTCAAGCGCGACATTGGCTCTGCCATGAAGTCGGTTGGTGAGGTCATGGCCATTGGCCGTACCTTCGAGGAGTCTTTCCAGAAGGCTATCCGCCAGGTTGACCCCCGCTTCGTCGGTTTTCAGGGCGACAAGTTCGAGGATCTCGACTTTGAGCTCCAGAACCCTACCGACCGCCGCTGGTTGGCTGTTGGCCAGGCCATGATCCACGAGAACTACTCTGTTGAGAAGGTCCATGAGTTGACCAAGATCGACAAGTGGTTCCTCTACAAGCTCCAGAACATTGTTGACTGCCAGAAGGAGATGCAGCAGCTTGGCAGCCTCGAGGCCCTCAAGAAGGAGCACATCGTCAAGGCCAAGAAGCTCGGTTTCTCCGATAAGCAGATCGCCATGGCGGTCAACAGCACCGAGGACCTTGTCCGCGCTGCCAGAAAGGAGTTCGGTATCAGGCCCTGGGTCAAGAAGATCGATACTCTGGCCGCCGAGTTCCCCGCTGACACCAACTACCTCTACACCACTTATAACGCCTCTACCCACGACGTCACCTTCGAGGATAAGGGTACCGTCATTCTCGGCAGCGGTGTCTACCGTATCGGTTCCTCGGTCGAGTTCGATTGGTGCGCTGTCAGCGCCACCCAGGCCCTGAGGGCCATGGGCGAGAAGACCGTCATGATCAACTACAACCCCGAGACCTACTCTACCGATTTCGATACCGCTGATAAGCTTTACTTCGAGGAGCTTAGCTACGAGCGTGTCATGGATATCTATGAGCTCGAGAGCGCCTCTGGTGTTGTCGTCTCTGTCGGTGGTCAGCTTCCCCAGAACATTGCCCTCCGTCTCCAGGAGACTGGCAAGGCCCGCGTTCTCGGCACCGATCCCCGCGATATCGACCGTGCTGAGGACAGACAGAAGTTCTCTGAGATCCTCGATAGTATCGGTGTTGATCAGCCCGCCTGGAAGGAGCTCACCTCTGTTGAGGCTGCTGAGAAGTTCGCTGAGGAGGTTGGCTACCCCGTCCTTGTTCGTCCCTCGTACGTCCTGTCCGGTGCTGCCATGACCGTCATCCGCAGCAAGGAGGACCTCAAGGACAAGCTTGAGGCTGCTGCCAACGTCTCCCCCGAGCACCCCGTTGTTATCACCAAGTTCATCGAGGGCGCCCAGGAGATCGATGTTGATGGTGTTGCCTCCGAGGGTAACCTCATCCTCCACGCCGTCTCTGAGCATGTTGAGCAGGCTGGTGTCCACTCCGGTGATGCCACCCTCGTCCTCCCTCCCGCCAGCCTTGACCAGACCACCATGGACCGCGTCAAGGAGATCGCCCAGAAGGTCGCCAAGGCCTGGAGGATCACCGGTCCCTTCAACATGCAGATCATCAAGGCTGATGATCCTGAGGGTGGCCTCCCGGCCCTCAAGGTCATTGAGTGCAACCTCCGTGCCTCTCGTTCGTTCCCCTTCGTCTCCAAGGTCCTCGGCGTCAACTTCATTGATGCTGCTACCAAGGCCCTTGTCGGCAAGAACGTCCCTGAGCCCACTGATCTCATGGCTGTCAAGCGTGACTACCTCGCCACCAAGGTTCCGCAGTTCTCCTGGACCCGTCTTGCTGGCGCCGACCCCTTCCTCGGCGTCGAGATGGCCTCTACTGGTGAGATGGCCTGCTTCGGTAAGGATCTCGTTGATGCCTACTGGGCCTCTCTCCAGTCCGCCATGAACTTCCGCGTTCCTGAGCCCGGTGAGGGTCTTCTCTTCGGTGGTGAGCTTAACAAGAGCTGGTTGACCACCATCGTCGACTACCTCAGCCCTCTCGGCTACAAGCTCTATGCCGCCGATAACGAGGTCAAGCAGTTCCTCGAGTCCTCTGCCAAGAACAAGATCAACGTCGAGGTCATTGAGTTCCCCACCGATGACAAGCGTGCCCTTCGTGAGGTCTTCGCCAAGAACAACATCCGTGGTGTCTTCAACCTTGCCCAGGCCCGTGGCAAGACCATCTTCGATGTTGACTACGTCATGCGTCGTAACGCCGTCGACTTCGGCGTTCCTCTCTTCATGGAGCCCCAGGTAAGCTCCTCCGTACAGACCCTTCATTTCCCGGTGACTGAAAGCTAACGTTTCACTTCTCACCTAGACCGCTATGCTCTTCGCTCAGTGCATGGCCGAGAAGCTGCCCCGCCCCGAGGGTATCCCCTCTGAGGTCCGTAGGTGGTCCGAGTTCATTGGCGGCAAGCCTTTGTAAATGACATGATACCATTCTGTTTGATTGTATTTCTTTTTAAGTTTTTGAAGACGTGTTCAAAAAAGAAAAATCACGCATGGGGGGTGTCAAAAGTCATTTTCAACAACTCATAAAAAGGGCGTTTGGTTGTGGAAGGGTTTTGGATCTCCATGTGGATGTCTCTATAAGCGGGAAGGAACCGGTGTTAGTTCTTGTTTGTTCATTTGCTTGCAACATTTTTCTTTCTTTGCTGTTTAGATGTTGATATGTGTACGGGACGAAATTTTCATCCTATCTAATCATTCAATCTTCTACGGTGTCATACCCATATGTAGTAGCTTTCTTTTTCTCTTTTCTCTCTTCAGGGCACATACCCCACTCTTCATCATCACAACTCTTGGACATATGTCGGTGGTGTAGATATGTATGGCGCGTGTTTTGAACAGAGAAGGAGATATGAACATGTTGCTCTACGGTATCTGATGTATTACAGCAGGATGATGATATGGAACTGGTACCGTCCGGTACTTTTTCTTCGTGCCCTGGCGAGTTTGCCGGTTGAACACGGTAAGAGTGAACACAATGAGCTGGACTTTGGATTGACATGCTCACAGTTGGATCATCCTTCACGACATGGAATCATGACAAACATCAAGTTCCATTCAAACAGTCGGCTCTAAACTTTGAGCACGCTCCCTTTTTCCGTAATACTTGCTTCCTGTCCTCTACACAGATCCATTCACTCAAATACACTCTGATAGATCGTCACAGAAGCAAGCTTCTCCCCATTTCCACTCCAGAGGGACGCACACGGCACCACAGGTACACCACTGTCAAGCCCGGCGGAGGAGTACACCCCAGTATCCACATAACGCACCGAAACTGACGGGTTACCCTTCTCTGCCACTCCTTGTTCAGGACTTATCAACCGATGAGTGGCCAACCGCGCAATTTCATCCAGTCCTGTGAACAGGGACGACGACGATGATGATGATGAGTTTCCAGCTGTATGTCGCTCCACTAGTATTGTCTGGAGGAGGGTAGCGGGTCGTCGTCCCGAAGACACATTTTTAACACCGTCTTCGTCATCATCGTCATCATCGCCATGAGAAGACCCGGAAACAGGAGAGCGAATAACAGTCTGATGGACCTCCACCACTCTCCCATCATTACCACCACCAGCACCATCCATCAGGGAACTTTCCAAAACCGTCACACTCTTGGAGCTGGCTTTGGAAACTCCCAGGTGTGCGTGCCACTCCACGCCAGCGGAGCGGGGGAGCTCAGAGACTTGGGCGGCGAAGAAAGGTGGGGTTGTCCTCTTGTTCTTATTCTTCTTGGTCTTGTTGGATAGAATGCTCCAATCAGGCAGCTTCGTTCCCCCCCCAGAGGAAGTGTCTCCTGAGGAGTTGGTGACAGCGAAGGACTTGTAAAGCGGGTTGAATTTTCTGTCCCAGAGATCCGGGCCGCCGGCGTCGGAGTCTTCTTCATCTTCATCTTCGTCCGAGTTTTCATCACTATCATTATCATCTGAATCGGAGTTGGCGTCGTGGTCATACTCTGATGATGCGATGACTTTGGAGGACCACTGGTGGGCAGATTGCCAGGTTTTGTATGCCAGTTTGGCTTTGTTGCTCATCGGCATGCCCACAACGTTAGTATCGTCAGCAGGGAAGTAGGCCACAGCACTGGTCCACCACTGCACACCCACTTCGACGCCGATGCGCCAGAGGTGTTGGAGAGAGAGGGCGAGTTGGGTGTTTAGTGCCTGTCGTTGATCTTGCTCTGATTTCGCGTGAGGCAAGGTCATGGTGGCGGGTACCAAAGGGATTTGGCCCGCTATGGTTACTAATCTTGGACCATCATTGTTATCGGAGGAGGCTTCTGAGGATGAGAGACTGGCCAACGGAATCGAAATGGCTTGGCTGTACGGTCCGATGTTGGCGGGAGCCCAGTATGAACGGGATTGCACGTGGAGACCTTGTCGCCGCTGGTCGGGTTGGGAAGACTTGCTGGTGAAGCCGGTGTGGACGGTGAGGTAGATGGCGATGTTGATGTTGCTGTCATTGCCGCCGGCAAGGGCAGAGAGGGAGTCGCCGCATGCAACACAGACTCTGGAGGGGGGGTTGGGTGCGTCGAAGAGCGCGCCATAGATGGCGTTGACGGCGGGGAAATCGGCCATGTTTCGCAAGAGGATGGTGGAGGCGAGGATGGCGGATGGGGACAGGTTGAGCTGCTGGAGTTGTTGGCGGATTTGGGAAGTTAATGAGGATGTTTCTGACTCGATCGTGCTGCTGCTCGTGCTGCTGCTGCTGTTGTCGGCGGAGGAAGAAGAGGAAGCTTTGCCGAAGAAACACCATTGTTGGAGTTTGCTGTCGTTGGGGCTCTGAAACAGTCCTAGTTGAGGTGTACCTTCTTGCTTCCACAGGCCTTGTTGAGGATCTAGGCTGAGTAGAGCCAGAAGCTTCTCAGCTCCCTCGCCGGAAGTCTTGTTTAAATCCTCCAACACCCTCACAAATCTACCATCCAACAAATCCGGAATCCTGACCTCAACAGCCTCACTCTTCTCATCAGTGACTTCCTTATCTTCCAACCTCGCTCCCCCAAAACTCAACCAAGCACACCCTCCTCCCTCCCTCACAATCCGTCTATCCTTCTCCTCCACCACGATCCTCTTCCGAAACAGCCTTCCTGGTCCATCCAACACCAACGTCTCAAACTCCCCTCCCTCACCAATCACTGCCCCCTTCTCCGACACCGTCCCAAACCGCCGCATGCTCCTCGCAATCCTTTCCTTCCCTACCCAGTCCGCGACGTTGGTCCAAAGGAACGAGTCATCCAGCCCGCCGCTGGCGACCTTGATGATGCGCGCTTCCATGCCCGCGGCTGCCATGTCCTCTAGAAGTTGCGCGTCCGCATCCATAGAATGAGATGGGACGGGCAAAACGGGGAACTTCCACAAAAAGGCCAACGGTGTCAAGCCTAAGCGAGTAGCTACCGACTCGACGCGCGTGCGCTGGTAGGTGCTGAGAATGGCGCCGGCGCAGATGGCGTTTGCTTCGGGGTGGGCACGCTTGATGGCGAGGAGGAGGGGGATCATGGATTCTGTTTCATCGTTGTCATGGTCTTTTGCTGGTGCTGTTGTGGCATTCTCTTCAACTTCGACAGCAGCCTTAGATCCTCCTGGTCCGATATTTGATACTCCCGAAAAATGGGAGTAATCCTTCCCCTGCGTAGCTCCGCCCAGAATGGGCTGGCGGTACAGCGGGATGCCCGTAGCTTCGGCGTACAGGGGGATTACTTGGTGGCCGACGGTTTGGTACATAAAGCTGTTGAGATCTTCTTCTTCTTCTTCTTCCGTTCCTTCTTCATATTCCTCCGGTGGGTGTAGATTTGCCAGGGCTACCACGCGATGGCCATGGGCGAGACAGTGGAGGAGGGAGAACAAACTGTCCTTGCCGCCGGAGATGAGGGCAATGACATTTAAGCCTTCTCCTTGAGCTGGAGGAGGAGGGGCCGTGGAGGTGGCCATCGTGAGTCGAGATCTGGCGATGGATTTAACTATGTGTGTTTTCTGCTTCTCGTGATCTTTCCGTTCGACGCTCGGATCCAGATATTACCAGGTAAGGATGAATTCGGTCGTCCTGCTACTTAAAGGCGACGACAGCCCAAGACCCTGGAATGTGTGACTTTGGATAGTATCGCGGCTCCAGTACGAACCCCCTCCAATATAAATAACACTACGGCTGGTTAGCGCTATGAATGAGCACAGGGTACAGACTTACTTACCTGGAGCGACTGTCAATAATGTTTTGATGAAAATGCCCGTTGTTCATCGTCTGATCTACTATTAAAACTTTACGCGCTGTAACTCCAGTGGGGACACAACTCACGCGGCGTTGCGCTAACAATATACTTACTGAGATCGCATTTTTGGCGCATCGAGGGCAGTCTGGTAAGTACAGCATTAACAGCGGGCATTTCCCCTACCTACCTCTTTACAGGTCATTGCTGAGCGCACCGACACAAGAGCCTCGGAAAGGTGAAGACCAGCGAGATATTGTTCAATCTGTGAAATTCACAAGCATGCAAGAGGAGGCAAAAAGTTGTTTGAATGTGCATTTTGTATGCCTTTATACTTTTCCCAGACCAACTGGCCCGAGTCTTTGATGCTAAGCTAACGACGATATCCTGCAAACCGAGGATGCCATGAGTATGATGCGGAGGAGGAAACAACAGCATTTTGTTGAGAGAAGAAGAAGAAAAAAAATATGAAGAAAAGTGTTGCGATAGACGGCTGAGCCAGCTGCTCCGTCCACCGAACGATTAAAATGTCTGAAACATCGGAAGTTGTAACAAAAATAATAAGGAGTATTGACTCCAAAAACAACTTGCTGTGTGCGCCTGAGACAGAGACTGCTGTCCTCCTCCAATCCATCAAAACCCAAAATGCCCGGGGGAATCGTGCAATACCTATAAACGCCCTTTTCTAATCCAACCTTTTCCAAAGGTGTGGTGAATGGGCGTCCGATGTTGCACACCCATCGTTCGTAACAAACATCGGGGAGTATGCCCTCTCTCTCTCTCTCTATAATTCTTTTGATCCTTAAAAGCACCGATGGTTGGGGGGTATTCCGGCCAATGAATCTCGTAATGGTTCATGTCTAACATCAATAAGGACGGCTCCGTTCCACTGCGAAGACCGCCATTAATGGGGAAGAGTGTGCGAAGAAGTGAACAAGCGGGTTTAGATTAGCGCAGTGAAGGCTATTCACTCGCCTCTCCTCCGCTTCTTCTTGTTGGACTCGCCGTCATCCGAAGAGTCGCTGCCGCTGCCAGGAACCTCGGAGGCAACCTGGAAGAGGACCTTGCCAAAAGTGTGGCAGTCCTCGCTGGTAAGGGCGGGACCCATCATCGGATGATGGATGAAACCGGGGTGGTGCATGCCCATGAGCTCGGGATCGTTGATCAAGTCCATGACAAGCGAGCCAGAACCGTGGGTACGGGCATGCTGGGACAGGTTATCGGAGCGAGAGAACTTCTTACCGCACTCGTTGCACTCGAAAGGCTTGTCATGGGTGTGCAGAGAACGGTGGTGGCGCTTGAGGTGCTCTTGGCGGCGGAAGCGACGGTTGCAGATGTCGCACTTGAAGGTCTTGGAAGGGTCTTCGGTCAAGGACTGCTTGCGGCCGCGGCGGTTGGTAGGCACGGGGAGGGGCGTCGACGCCTGCTCACCGGCCTCGACCGATGATTCGGTGGTCGCGTTGGACTCGGTGTTGTGGTTGCTCTCATGCTCGGCGCTGGCAGCCTGCTGGGTGTGCTCGCTGGCCGGGGTCTGCTTCTCGGTGCTGGCGGTCTGGTTGTCGACAGCGACGTCCATGGCGGGCTTGCGTACGTGCCTTGCCCTCTTGCTGGGGCGGGACTCGTTGTCAGAGCAGCAGTCGTCCTCAACAGACTCGATATCGCGCGTGTCCTCGAGCTCGTCGCAGAAAAGGCTGGACTGGTCGAGCGAGGCAGCGCCGGAGCTGGAGCGCGAGCGGCTGCTGGTGCTGGGGGAGCTCTCAACCAGGGAGCAAGAGCCGCTGGTGAAGGGAGACTCGTCCTCCGAGTCGATGTCAGTCAAGACGGAGAGGATGTCAAAGACAGGGAGGCCAGCAGTGAGCTGGGGGTTGAACGAGTAGTCGAAGGGGGTAGCGAGTCTCTGCGGGGCAATGCCTTGGGAGAAGTAGTCACGGTCCTCCTCGTCGGCCGAGTAGATGGTGGGGAAGTACTCGGGAGCAAGGGTGGAATTGACAGTGCCGACGGTAAGCTCGCGGGGATCGCAGACGCCGTCGACGGGAACCGGGAAGATGGAGGCCGGCTGGACGAGCGGCGACGCGGCAGGCGAGAGCAGGGCGCTGTAGGTGGGAGTAGGAGTAAGGAGGCCGCTGGCGGTGGTGTTTGGCGTATTAAGGTTCAGGTCATTGGAGGGGAGCATGGGAACCTGGATGCGGGCCTGGTCGGGAAGGTACACTAGAAATTGGGGTCCTGGTTAGCTCAGCCCCCCCCAAAGAAATGCTTGGACCAGCAGTGCGCAATCCGAGTCGTCCGCCGGGGTCGTGCTTGCTGCAGCGGCCTCCACATCCCGCTCCTCTTGAAACACGTTATCAGGCCGGCATTTTTAGTTGGTGCAGCCAACATTTCATCTCGTCACCGCTTCCACCCCGACCCACCGAAGCTCAGCTTGCAACTTCCCAGTTCGCTTCCTTCTCTTTCCAAGGATGCTGCACAATCAAATAGAAACGCAAAAAAATGGAGACAAATACATACCAGGCGTAAGAGGAGGAGAGTAAGGCTTCATTTCGTGACCAGCAGGCTTCGCCTCGAAGCCGTCCATTCCCGACACCATTGGGTTGCACGGAGTCTGGAGCAGATCACAGCTGCGCGGGCTGCTGGCGGCGCTGTTGGAACGCGTCAGCGGAGGGCTAGGCGGCATGCCGCAATAGTCGCCCATCTCGGTTTGCAGCTTGATGGCGGGTCTGGCGTGAATGGGCTGGGGGGAAGCCATTGGCGTGAGCACCTGAGGAACAGGCATGCTGGTGATGGCATCGAGGTTGAGGAACGGCTTGTGCTGCATTGGTGACTGGAGGCAGCCCGAGTTGCGCCTGGAGTAGATGGGCGTCGACGGCACCGGCGGCACAACGGGGAGCATGTTCATCTGGTAGGGGAAAGGGTTGAAGATGTGCTGCCGTTGTTGCCTCTCGGGGCTGGCGTCTGACTCGTAGAAGATGAAGGGCTGGGCCATGATGTCTTCCATCTTGATTGTATTATAGTGTGCTGTCCTGCCATTAGCTGCTTGTTCCTCCCAAGTTGTTGACTGTTGGTACCCACCAGGTATGAGGCAGTAGCTTTTGTTACCGTGGCAGTCGATGGATGCCTGTGACGTTTGGGTGTTTATGTATTAGGTAGTTGCGTATGTATATATGTATAAATATATATAGATGTCGCGTCGTGTTGTTACTATTGCTTCGTGCCGTGAAGGGCTAATGATGGTGTTGACTGATTTCCTCCGGGAAAAAGACAGGCTGGCAGTCTAGATTAATAGGTCGTTGTACATAAACCGGATCGAGAGCTTGAATTGTCGTCGAGCTGGTGCCAATGGTGAAGTGGTTGACTGAGACCAAGTGGTGATGTAAATATCAGATGGAAACGAAGGAGTGTTATCCAAAATCTCGAGGTCCAAAAAGAGGGCAGAGACCGATAAGTAAAGGAATAAATACACCACACGTCCAAGAACAAGATATGCCGATCTCGAGAGTAGAAAGAGGAAGCGTGGAGACGGGGACCCTGGGAGGATAAGTAAGTTCCCACCGAGATCAGCGGGCAAAAGACGATGCAACGGCGCTGGACAGGAACCGGCTTCGACTGGTGAGACTGGGCAAGCCGGGATGGTCGACACCGCGCCCCAGGACAACCAGGCCCCAGCACACCACCCGGGATGTACTGTCCGGGTATGGTCTATGCACTTTGGCTGAGAGGTGTACATGTGGGTGCGTACCAGAGAGCCATGTACGTATACTTTTCACTAGTAGAAATGCATACTGGCTGGCCTCGCTTGGAGGTGACAGGTACCTTGGACTGGACAGACTGGGAAGTTCAGGAACCCACCGTGCCCACCTGACCCATGTCATCATATCTGAGGGGGAGAGGTGAACGGTGGACGGCAACATCAGAGAGGACGGGTGGGTGTGGGTGGACTCTGGCTTGTCTGGATGAGACGAAAGGCACAGCCGCCAGTCCAATTCTGGTACTATTCTAATTCCGGACTCGAGCAAGCAGCAGCCTGAGTGAGGGTACCACAGAGCGAACCACAGCACGGGTACCTCGACCTAAGCTTTCCAGTGGACCGCGACCAGCGATCTTGCAGGCCCGAGTGCTCTCTAGTGTCGCCGACGACATGAGCGGCCCCAGTGAAAGCCAGCAGCTCGCTGTGGTGCTCGCACACAGCGGACCACTCCAGTCCCGGTGCTGAGGACCTGGTTTGCTGTGTTGACTGCTCCGGTTGCCTCGGAGTGAGGACCGAGGTTGAGCAACGAGAAGGCACGGAGGCCGTAGAGCCCGTTGAGAGGCTCGGCTCCCATCCAATACGTGCGTGCTTTTCTTGCTGTGGTTGCCATCGCGGCTCCGATGTTTTACGACGATTATGTCGCTCCACCAAGGCTCTGGGTTGCCGTCCTCATCCGGGCAACTGGGAATGGGGAATACAACGAAGCGTACACAATGAGGAGTTCAGATGAGCACCCGCCCAAGGTTCGTCCGATCCTCAGCGAACCGTAAGAATACGCACTGTGTTTAATACGGTGATTGTGCGTCTGGCTTGTCTGGCCGAGAATTAGTCCAGACGGAGCTGGGATTGGGCATGGTCCACGTCTACAGGGCATCATTGGTTAGCATGGTATCTCCAAGCAGAGCAAATAGGGTCCGGGCCAGCGGCAGACGGGAGTATTCCGGTAAGATGGGGGTGTTGTGACAAGACCCCGGGTCCAGCAACTTCACAGTCTGGACAGTGAGCTTGACGATGCCTGCCAGAGGTGTATGTAGCTTTGGTGGAGCAGCTAGGAATTACTGTGTGGTAGCAGAGAGCTGCAGAGCTGTAGGTCATGATTCTGCGGTCAAGCCCAAGAGAAGGACACTCGCTCGACGACGCTCACGCAACGGGCTTCTGATGGATCATGCTCATCCCACGCCGAACAAGCTGTCGCCGTCCACCACTTCTGTCTAGACGGCCCAAGGGCTTGTGAATATTGCCTGTACTGTGTAGATTACCGAAATTTGAGCTTGAATGGTCCCGGCCGGAGCCATACATGGGTCGTATTGTCGGTAACAGCTCTGGAGTAAAAATGGGCGAGAAGGGAAATGGGCAGCTAGGTTGATGGGTCCATCCGGATCCCAAGGCCAGAGCCGGGGAGCCAGGCAAAATACTCCTAGCACCAGGCCCTGCGAGACAACTCCCACACGTCCCCGCCCGCTGCTTCAGCGAAATAATGGACGCAGGCAAAAGGCGGGCCAGCAAGGAAGCAGCGACGACGACACTGACAGAGAGATGCGGTGGTGTCGCCGTGTGTCGGATGGTGTGGATGAGGTGGGGTGAATTGGGATAATTGAGGTTGATGGGGTTGATTAGGCCAATGAAGCCGTAGCATAATGCGCCATGCCCTATACTCTACGACTTTTTGATACGCAGTAGCTGAAACCCAAGCAAGTGTTTTGTTTGGTGCATGGTCATTGAGCAGCTGCCGCGCTAAAATGGCTGCCTCTGACAGATGTTTTGAACCAAGTGATAGCTACCTAGGTACGTGAAGACTTTTCAGAGAGAATTGTGGCAGAGTGAGACAAGCACACAAAAGAAAGAAGGATGGTGTTGCTCCGCCGTCGGATCTCCCGTTCATTTGGCTTCGCTTCAGTTGACAAGCAAATCGGGTCGGCGTGCCTGAAATATGGTGTGGATTCCCGCAAAATGGACCCACAGCTGCGACCCGGTTCCGTCCCCGTAGCTGCCCAGTCTGTGTTATTTGAGCGGGGTCTGGCCCCGGCAACGCATCAACCATCCGTCATCACTCATCAGAAGAAGCAAACCCAGACTCGAGACATACGCTCTTGCACTTTTCGAGGTTCAATTGAAATCTAAAAATCGCCTCATGCGGCAACCGCGACGACCCTAATGCTCGCGCGGGGCAGTGATAGTGCACGTCTCAGCGTCAAGGTGTGCGATTGGCAGCCAAACAGAGACTGTCCCCCGCGGCCGCCGTACCCAAGTGGTCGCAGCGATGGAAAACACATGAAACGGCCGGGAGACCTCACGCAGGTACGCTGTAGCCCAGCATATCGATCGGGTGTGATGATGGACAGAGATGACGGATGTGGCCACACAAGCACCGACGAGGGAACCAGTAGTGGCCGTCGACTACGGGATCTCGAGGGTATCGGCAGCAAAGGCTCACAGCAGTGACACGGACGACGGGGCCGTCACGAATAGCTCGCCAGACTTGCCCCTCCGATGCATCATCACCCGGTCGATAATGTATCGCTATTTGCTGCCGCCAGTCAAGACGCGCCGTCACCAATGAGGCCGGTGATTGTGACAGAAAGAGGTGAGCGCCGCGCGGTACGTAGCCGGCCCTCCGCATCTCGTGTCTTTGATTTTTTTTTATGATGGTGGTGTCAGGCAGTTTTCCATCACATTGGACTACAACGCTATTGATTCTACTGGGCAGTCACGGTGGCAAACTCGGTGGGTGTCGTCAAATCAGAATCAGCGTCTTAACTCGAAATTGCAGCAACCAAAACTCGCTGTCCAACATTTCTGACGCGAACACGGGTTTGACGGGCAGCTCTTGCCTTCCTACTGACTTAGGTTCGTACACTACACTGCGGACTTGCAGCGGATCTTTACCAAAGGTCCGGACGGCAGGGTTTGTGAATCGCGACTTTACTTGCAGTAAAAGGCATCGCTGGCGAGTGTGCGAGGCGGATTGGATAAGACAGATGCAGAATTTCCCTACGATCGACAATGCAAATCTAGCGAGAGAAACAACTCAGGCACCCAGCACTCGAAGCAACGCAAAGCATGTGCGCACCTTGCTGGCTATTCGCCTGAGCAGCATCGCAAATTCTTCAAAGACCTCAAACTGCAAATCTGACAATCAAAATGGCAATCATGCCAAACATTTTCCGAGGTTTGCCCACAGCGTACCTGGAAAAGCCCTTCAAGCCTTCCCGTCCGAGTCTTCCAAACCTCTCAAATGCCATTCTCGAGGCAAGCACCAAACGCCGTCATCACATCCACAACTTCACAGGATCTTCAACTTCGAGTCCAGTCGCTTCATCAGTGCACCTCCAAGGCCCCAATTGTTACCCTGGTCTTTCGAACCAGGTTCCATCTTCACACCGCCTTGACCGCCTGCTTTACAGTACATGAAGGCTAACCTAGATAGTATAGGTATCTGCTAGCCTGGGGACCTTGGGAGCCTGTCTCGCCTGGCCGCTGACGGCTGGCTTCTTGGGTCCCCGCTCACACCCAGCGCCCTGCCCGTCCCCCAAGAGGTGAAGCAGTTGGCGGAAGTGCTGCCGGCCAGAAATTCCAGCCTTCTAGAAGTCATTTGCGTGCCTTCCTTCCACGGCCGACTCTGGACTCGCCGCCCACGGTCTCGCTCGGACCCGAAACACATTTCTTCGACACTTTCGGTAGCATCGCCCGGACTCCATTACTTTACCCCGGATTAATCTCCCAGCCTTCACTGCCTTCAATGCATGGAACGGTATGATCGCATTAGCCCGGTTCGCTGTGCTTTCCGCGTCTTGCGTGCTGGACACCGGTCATCAGGACTTCGGTTCCCATACGGCCTGCTCCAACATGAGCTTTGCTTGAGGGAGAGTATTACAGAAAGAAATATGTTCCTAGTATTCAAACTCACACAGTCGAGTCCAGGCGCCTACCTACGACACTGTGTACAGCTACATTGTGGTCTGCTTGGATGGGGTTGTCAAGGTTGTGATGTTTGAATCTCACTCGCACCCAGAACTGGTGACGGTTTCTGTACCTTGCAGGCGGTCTGCATCTGCACAGGCGCTACTGCAAAGAAAAGACGCACTAATCTGCAGGTACAGAGGCCGGATTTTCACACAAGCTTGAGACAAGGTTGGTTTGCCGTCTCTCATCGTTGTGATAGGCTGGTCCTATCGTTTACATCCTCCATCATCCAAAGCGATGCTACTCTCTCACCCACAGACGTTGCCTACGGACATTTCCTGACCATTGTGAATGTACTCGGATGTCGTGCACAACCTCAATGCGATGCCAAACTCGGCCATTGGCCCACAGCGACGGAGAAGGCACAACGTTTGAGGCCACCTGTCTCATGATTGCTCTCGACGCGTAGCAACTCACGCAATCAGACGGCGTATCTACAGTCAAGTTATTTTACTGACCTTGCCTGCACTGGTATGTAGTGTATTGTAGCACAGTACGCCGAGCATGCTCGTCAAACAATTCCCGGCTCAAAGACACGTGGGCATAACCAACCTGGTCTGAAATCATGACCGTGTCGAATCGGATCATCAGCTTTGTTTTGCCACCGTCGACATGAAGGACTGTGCAAGCTGCCTGATCTGGCTGAACTAGCAGGCTCGCCAGTTGGACATTGGGGTTCACACGCCAGCCTGGGAAGTGAGGCTCTGAACCGCTTCAAACATTACTAACGTCTTCAATCACAACTGAGGCGGACTTGCGTCACCCAAACCCGTTACAGCTTGGAGGCACAGCGCACGATACCAAGGTAGAAATGCCCTCCTTTGATGGCTCGGGCTTTTACCCTTCAAAGGCTATACGGATCTACATCGCCATGACCGATTAGGGGTTCCAGGGTCCACCGCTATCCTCATTTTAAAGTCTGTTCATCAACTTGTTTGCATGTGGGACGGCAGCGATTGTTTACAGGCTACAGCTGCTCAAGTACCGGTATAGACAGGCCCAAGCAAGCCCTATCAACCTACGGTGTATTCGGCGGACCCTTGCGGCAACGGGTGTCCATGGACAAGCCTGCCCCGGACCGTTACCAACGGGCCGCAAATACACACCGAGGTGGAAGACCCCGGACCAGATTGTAATGCCGGGTGACTGGGACGACAATGGGAGGCGAAGGCAGACCATGTGAGCGGGCCATCGCGTCGAACATGAGACCAATTCAAATCCCGAGCCTCATTGTAACTGCCAAAATATACAGTCCATGGTTGTTCATGAGCGTCCGGTCTCCAGGTTCGCCCAGTATTGCTTCGAGATTGAAGCATGGCAATGATGGAGTGAGCGGTCCGGGATACGGCCCGAACAGCCTCCACAAGTGGTCCGTTCCTCGCTGCGGTCCGCACGTGTAGACCGGCCGCCAAGTTCGAAGGCCGACAGTTCCAATACCTCTCTACAGTGAGGCGGCGGTCTGTCAGTGGAGCGGTCAACATGGAGCAATAGCAATGCTCCAGAGCACAGGCTTTGCCAGCAGTTGCCGGCCTGGCGAGCAGTTGAGAGAATAACCAGTGGTCAATTCGCTCTGGTATGGCGGGGAAGATATCACGCAACCTCTTACCGTGCATAGCACAGTCTCTGCTCTGTACCGCACTGAGACCACGACGAAGTATGGACCCATACGAACACAAGCCATTGAGCAATCAGGAAACGGAATAAAGACAGGGATTCCGATACCGTCCTCACGGCAGCGACCGTACATGCGGGCTGCTCGCCTCGGCTCTTGAAGGGACAAGACCGGCAAATGTTATATCAGACTCATGATAAGTTTGGGCAATATGGCTCTGGAGAAATTGGATGAAACCCCAGGTGTCGTTGCAACCCAAACCGTCAAAACACACTCGGTTTAAGGGTCGGTAAAGCATCAAGAACGGCTGTTCTCCGGCGCTGTTGCACTTGCATCGTGCGTGTCCCAGATGCCATCGCGAACGTTTCCACTAGCGCAGGAACGCCTGTCTGACTCGACCAATAGGCACTCCGTAGGCATTTCCCCGGGCCCTGGCGATGGGCCTTCTGGAAGGTTTCAAGGGCAATCCATCTATGTTTTCCGGTGATCCAGCTCTCAAGAACCCGCTGATAATATGACGGTCGAAGGGACAAAAGTGGTGATAGAATACACACCGGTCAATTAGGGGACGCTTGGGATCTGCTAAGGAGCTATTGGGTACCCTGAGTTCCAGCATTGACTCGATGTAGGTAGAATCGGCAGTGGCAGCGCAACTGATCACTGCAGAGAAGTACCAAAAGATGCAACAAGGCAATCGGCGTGGGGTTGATATTCAGACGAACGATACCTTACGATACGCAATCAGGTGAGTACTGACCATCTCCCTGCCTGGGAACATCCCATCAGTGTTGATCATACAAAACGCCGTACCTTACATGGGCTGGGTCGAGGATACCTTCACTTTTGCAACATCATCTCCACTTGCGTGGGTTGCTGTGCAAGATTGGGTCATTGGGAGCCAAAATATCTCGGGACCATTTTCGCTCCACGCAACAGCAACATATCATCTCGTCATTGCTGTTTCTGTTCCGTTTCACCAACTTGTTGATCGGTTACGTAATGTTCGTCGTTCCCAAGTTTGGAGACACGGCAGAGGAAACGAAACAGACGATTTGATCATCGGTACGGAGCATGGAAGGAGGAGGTGCATCAAAGACATACGTCGCAACAACAACAGTCTCGGAATTGTCAATCGAAGCGTATCACTCGCGTCATACTTCCCCGGCCGGCGGAACCGCATAGTGGGCAAAGCAGAGAAACACGCGAAATGTTTTATGCCAAATTGATCACTGGTTTTTTTCCCCTCGATACATACACTTACATACGCAATGGGCTCTACACTTCGCTAGCCTCTCTAGCCCCGAGATTTCGAGTTTTTGCCGTCCATTCGGTTTCGGCATATCAATCTCCACGCAGGAACGCTTTTTGGGAACGGAGACCATACTGACCAGGTCGGGCTCGCTTCCAATGTCGCGGGAAATGAATTGTAACTCTGCTGGATACGAAAAACTGCCCTAGGCAAGGTTTACAGTGGATTCCAACATGGGCAGTTTGCGTTTACGGTTTTAGCTCACAGCCGTCTCGCCAGAAAGGCAGGGCACCCGAACAGGGCTCGTCGGCGTCGCAGGTCCTTCTCTCGGCCTTCTGGAAGAACTTGGCACACCACCAGGGCAAAAAAAAAAAAAACAAAAAAAAAAAAAAAGCGGACACCACCCCACCAACCCTTCCCTTCTTCCCCCGGCCATCCGTCGTCGGCCTAAAGATACCTGAGATGGAAAAGAAGCGGAAAACCTTCACGGCTTGCGTCGTGTTCCGCTCACGGGCTTCACTGCCGGAATTGGTTTGACCTCCGACTTCTGGGAAATGTCTGTCTACACGTGTACTACGAGTCTACACGTGTACTACGAGTCTACACCGTAGTGGTGCACTCAGTGGTGGGGAGGGAAGAATATTCCATGTTTCCATTCTTAGGACTGGAACTGTTTCGACGATGCGACGGAGTTTGAGTGGGAGTATCTAGGTGAGCTGGTTTAGGGTAGGGTACACCAAGTGGGAGACGAGAAACATTATGGGATTATAGGAGAAGAAAAAACGAAGAGGCGAATGGATGAAAAGAGCATCAAGATTATCCATCTGTGTGAACAAAGGCATTTTGCCCACTGGACTATACCACTATTTACAGCACTACGGTGAGATAGATGGACGTCCAACACTGTACGGTGATGCTGACGGTGGCCATTTGCAGAAGGATTGATGGAAAATGACGATATGGCAGCGAAGGATTCGGTGAGTTGTTCGGCTACGGTATTGAGTTCGACATCTCCAGTCAGATGATTGCACTGACGGCATCGTGAGTGGAGGAACGAAGTGAAACACGAGAGAAGGCGAATGAGACAATGACATCCTCCTCCCAAACTACGGCTTTCCGTATGTGGCCACTTGGTTGTTCGGGTTTGAGGTCAGCCTCGGAGTGGACGGAAGATATCACGTACGGACGACAATTTGGGTTTGCATCTGTCCCATCATGATGGCATCGCAAGTCATACCTATTCTCTCTTGTATATTGTTTGGATGTTTCCCCCGCCCAAAGTCCCAAACAATTTATCAAGTACCACCCACCATGAGCAATACGGCGGTCATGACCAATTCGATTTTGATTTTGAAGCCAAAGGTTTTTTTTTTTTTTTTTTTTTTTTTGTTTCTTTTTTTTTTTTTTTTTGGCTCTTTGTGTTTCTTTGTTTATCCAAACACCCCGCTTTGCACTTCAACCAGCCACTCTCTCTGGGTGGTGTCGTGGACCGTGCCCGTGTCTCTGTCCTTTCAGGCGGTGGTCCAGCCGGGCGACGGTCCCCGTCTTCCGTCGTTCATTCACAGACTTCACAGGGACCAAACAAAATGTTCATGCAGGTGACAGTTCTGTTTTAGTGTGCATATGTATCCTGCGGTGCCTGCATTTACCCTCTCGCCGCATCACAGGCATCGGGGATCACGGGCAGCACGGACACAACGGGGACGGGGGACGGAGACCGGTACTGTAGCTTTTTGCTTTACTAACCGCACCTACCTGCCTGTTTGGTAACCGTACCTGCGATGATGGCGTTGCTTTGCCTTCTTTCGGTTGTTGACCGCCTTCGGAACAACAGGTGCGACTGCAACTGTGCTGATGGTGGCTTCTAACTTTTTTTTTTCTGCTTCAGGTTGATGTAGCATTTGTTACACGTTTTCTTTTTGGCTTTTGATCGTTGTATCTTGACTCCTCGGTCATTCAGGCTTTCAGAAGAAACGCTGCAATGAACCTGTACTGCCTTTTGCGGCGCTGCGTACATCACAACTCAACATCCACAACAAAGGTGATAGATAGATAGATAGATATTAGATAGGTTACGCAGCTGTCCATATAAACAAGTCTATTTTCCCTTTTTCTAGTGTAATCTGCCATTGCAGATCTCTCACAGTCCGTGAGCGTACCTGCAGATTCTCTGTTATCTGTCATTGGCAGTTCCGTGGTTTATGTGTTCGGATTGTCATGCCCCTCCGTCAAGCCTATGTCTCCAAAGCCGAAGCCTCTCAGCCTCTCACAACATCATTTCCACCCCTCCATCGTTTTGCCGTGTGTTACTGCCAAAAGTCACCCACCTTTTTCTTTTTGTGCTTTACCCTCTTGTTGCCCCTCCTTGCCCTCCTCCCTGCCCCTCTCGGGAGGGAAAAAAAAAAAAAATAATAATAAGAAGAAGACGTTGAAAGAAAACGCGGGATCGTATGGGCTGCGTAGTTTGGAGGCCGTGCGTGAGCCTGCTTGCTGGTAGTCTCGTCTCACATGCATTGCATGTGTTAATGTATGTATGCATGGAATAATGCTAGTCAGAAAGCGGGACTAAACGGTGGAAGAGTTCGTTTAAAAAAGCTTTCTATGTGAGCTTACGGCCCAGCACCAGCGAAATGCACATATACAGGTAGAATGCAGTGAGCAAACGTCAACAGCTTTTCGAGGTGACACCCTCCCAAACTTTGGATATTCTGTTTCCATGGTACCAGGCATGGTCACTTGTTCGGCGAACATAGAGATCAATCATGCGTATCTGTGGCGCTTTCCGTGCCGCAACGTCGTTCTGCCGCGTGTCACGGTGTGTGGTGGACAAGCGCGTCTACATACCTCTAGTAGGTATATTACACACAGAAAAAAGAATTTCGCTCTAACTCTTTCCACAGACTCAGACACTCCACCGGATAATTACGACAGAACGCAGATCAGTTATATCTGTCTGACCTCACTTTTTCTTCCAAAGTAGTAGTATATTTTTGTTTTTGCAGGTTGCCTGTCTTACGTATTTTGTGATTGTTGTATAGTGACGAGTCTTGGCATCTAATGATGGATCATGGTGCTGTTGCTGTTTTCCTTTTGCCTTTTTGCGAACTTGCTTTTGGAGCTGCTTGGTGCGCCATCTGGGCGCCGAGGGCGCCGTTTCAAAAATCGGAGTTCGGTTTCACTTTTCGGGACCGGAGAAGTTGTGGGAGATAGGACTGATCAAATCAAAGAAGCAAAAAAGAGGCGAAAATTCTGAAGCACAGAAGAAAAGATATCTGATACTGTCGCGGTAAGGGCGCTTTTACACGAGAACGCCTTACTGGTCGTCCAGTGTCTGGTGCCTTTAACTGGACAGGTTGAGAAAGCGCTGTGGAATCATTGATCGTTTTGATGGAGATTTTCGAAGCCATACTGGGTGAGTTGGAGGCAAATACGCCAAAAGAACTGAGAAATAAGAGTTATCAGTTTTAGCCAAGTTGTGCTACCAGATTGTTTGCCAAACACAATTCTATGGTTTCTTCTGTCAGAGCCTAAGCTATGAGCCTCTATCCTGATCTCAAGTCCGGACTACCAGTTATCGGCCCTATGCTTTCTGTTGTACCACGTTCCGAGTCCCCAAAGGTTGCCGATAACGATCCCAATTCGATTTCATCAGCACTTCAACCTATTCGACGACATCCTCTAAATGTGTACGCAGCTGACGACAACTCCACCATCATAACGTCCCAGAGACTCCGCGGCAACCACTCCCCGCGCCTATAATCGGCATGCTTACAATGCTTTAGATATGTATCAAACACTGGATTTACTACCCCACAAATAGTTGTGTGGTATCACTGTTGGGACAACTCGTAGCTCGTCTTTTTGCATTCCGCGGCACTGCTGGCGCGCATCATCTAAGGCAGCAAAACCATGGAGTCTTCGAACAACGCAGTGAGATGCGTGCGTGACCGATTGGCCAGTCGAGATGTTTTACCATCAATGATAACCAACCCGTACTCGGTAGGTCACTTGGACGGTTTCAACCTACAACTTTGCTACTGCAGCGACAGCACACCATCACTGCATTAACAGCTCACCCTACCTCTACACAGTACAATCCCACTCTGTGAGAGAGCCTCAAGAGAGTGGTGAGAGTGGATCCTTTCCCAGCCTACACCATCACCCAACGGGGCACATGGAATTCATCCGGTGGCCAGGCCCATTGCCAGCCGGTGGGAGGATGCCCGGAAGCCCGGGAAAGTCCATCACTACCGTGCCAGCTGGAGGAGGCCGGCTGGCCACCATTTCTTTCTTTCTTTCTTTCTTTGTCTGTTCTTCCTTCCTCAGGCTCCCAGGGCCCCAAGGCACAAAAGTCTGTGGATGCCTGGCGCCTGTCCCCCACCACCCCAACAACTAGAAGCTAGCCGTGAATAGGTTAAGTGTTCAGCCCACCGCTCTGTTAGCGATGTCTCAGCGGGCCTGCTACTAACCCCGGGCACCACCACAGACGCCGCCGCGCCGCCGAACTTTCGTCAAATTCAATGTGGATCCCGAAGTGCCCTTGAACCAACCCGGACCCCGGCCGCCCCCGGTCTCCGGGCGCGGCCTCCCGAACCCTAGCTCCCTGCCACAGCCATTCATTCATTCTTCATCTGCAGTCCAACTAAACGACGACACCCACCGCCCGACCCGACACCGACTCGAGAACAAATTGGAAACGAAGCGGCCCTGTTGTAGCATAGCTTAGCATGACTCCCTAGCGACACCGACGTTGTCGTCAAGTCGTGCTTGCATACAGCCGACCGGCCATGCACAATGCATGCACACAAAACAAAACAAAAATTGGAATCGCGGTGAGCAGAATATGCCCTGCAAGTTGATTAGTACTATGTATGTAGGGCCGGCAATTTCTTCTCCACCGGCCGCCGTCCTCCTCCCCATCTACTACTGTACTCTACACCGGCAGGCAGGCCGGATGAACACCGCTCGAATTAACACATCCATCGTCCATCATCGCCGTTCGTAGTCTCGTGGAGTCGTGGTAGATTACCATCTCTGCTCCCCACTTCTCGCGTTGCTGGGTACTATTCCCTACCAACCAGATGATGGTAGATGGGGTTTTGTGATGTGGTATCGTGTGGTGTTTCTGTTTCTACCGTCCGACAATCCTCGAGCTATATCTATATCTAGTACCCGGCTTGCCAAAGATAGGATAGTATAGTATTGATGACGGTGATGATGATGATGATGATGATGATGATGATGATGATGAAAATCAAGTCAACTGCTACTTTCAGCCCGACATGTCTCTTCATCTCCATGTATCGAATTGGCCTACTTCATTGTCTTTTATGCATCATGTTTCATCCTTCATACTACTACTACCTATTGTTCATCTTCCACTTTCTGGGACAGTCTCCCTCTCCCACAATGTTCCGTTCCGTGTGCCTTATGCTATGCCCTACCTGTCCGTAATCCGTATTATTGCGTGGTCCGTTCGGACCTGCTCTGCTCCATCCCGCTGCCAATCATCATTTCATCAGAAGAGAAGGCCTGCCTGGACTACAGAAATCCACGAGTTGCTTTTGCAAGCGGAGTTCTCGGAGTTCCCGGGGACCTGGGTCGTTGAATGGTTGGAATGAGTGGGCGGTGGGAGGCACCCTGGCATCTGGGTGTGCCTGGGTAGCATACCCTTGAGCTAGTACATATGTTGAGAGAGAGAGTCGAGTTGGGGTCCAAGACAGGCAAGGCCGCGGCTCCATCCATCTCTACCCATTATTTGGGGTGGTTAAGTGGGTTGAAGAGCTTGTTGCGGTGATCGGGACTCCCTCCGACTTGACTAGGGGCCAGATTCGCATTCTCCCCATTTTTGGATCCGGCAGACCAGACCGGACCAGGGCCAATTCTCGCTTGACTTACGGTGACGGAAAAACAGAGAGTGAAAAAAAGAATGACTGGACCCCAAGGAAGGAAGGAAGGAAGGTTCGGAAAGTTCGACCACGTGATTTTTGTGTGGCCTGGCATGGCTCGTCTGGCGTGGCTCGTCTGGCGTGGCTCGTCTGGTTCGCGAGAGTCGACGGTGAGCTGGGCGGTGGATGGATGTACCTAGTGTAGGAAAGTTAGTGTAGGTATACCTTGTAGAGCTGTAGGTCCCGTGATAGACTGGGTAATTGCTGTGGACAAGCAAGACAAGGTGAGCACGGAGCATGCTTGTGGTGACTAGGTCGGTAGGGGGAGGTTTGTGAGGATGCTATGCCGTATACGAATTAGAGTTTGTAAATGGTGGTCGCTGCTGACTGTTGTCTTGACTTTCTGATGGCAATATGGTGGTACTAACAGATATGACAATTTCAAATCTGGAAAGACACTGGCGGTTGAGTGTCTAGAAGCTATACACTCTGGTAAAGACAGTATCACGATTGAATAGGCATGACTGCAAAGTATTAGCTATGTGCCTACCTCAAAGCCACAGTATATGAGGCCTGAAGTACCTAGGGAGAAGTGAAGAGAATACTGAGAGCATGACAATATTTGAGAAATAGGGTGAGAATAGGGGAATAAGCAAAGCAAGCAAGAACTGAGAAACCAATTGGCATAGATCATACAAAGACCGGTAAAAGAAGTATCGAGAACGCTGAAACCATGAAGTGGTATCTGGGTTTGGATAGATCAGATGTCCAGTTCCTTTTGTTTAGCCACAGTCAGTCAGTAAAAAGAAAAACTCGAGAAAAAGGTAAACGACAAATATGTGTAACATTGACACACGAACAAGAACATAAACGTACACTTGACAGCTCACCCAGTACACTTCAGCCACTTCAACTCTAATGAGTGACTGTAATATTTCCGACCTCGAGTTGAGCAAGAGCCAGGCAATCTGTTAGGACTTCAATTTGTGTACGTGTCTAGGTAATATATCACTTCATCAGTCTCTTAAACTGCTAAAGCAGATAGGTCATAGATATGACGACGGCTGTGTTTTGTCGGATATTGTGATGTCTTTGTACTCAACTTTTATCCAACGAACGTCTCCTCTCATCCCGTTCACCCACCGTAGCCATTCATCCATTTTCTATTTTATTCCATTCCAATTCGCTTTCAAGACATAGACTTGTCAAACCAGTAGCTAGCTCTAACATGCCGGAAAGGACCTTGAAGAAAGACAGAAGAAGGAGGCCAGCGCTGCTGTCCTTCGGCCAAGTAACAATAACCAGTGCCATGGCGTAAAGTACACTCGTAGTAAAATAACGAAAAGAATCCAATTCCATAATCTACATGTTCACATCGCATCGCATCACATCTCTTCGTATCCATACATAAACATTCAGCCAGCCACTGCCACCACTTGACCAGTCATCCATCTCGCCATCTCTCTCTCACTAACCCAAACCATCCACCGCATTTCCACCGCGTTTCCCTCCATATTTTCGACATGTCACACCTCAAACCTCCTCATCACTCTCCTCCCCCAACAACTCTCCCTCATCCTCATCCACAAGCGTATAATCCCCTCGCCCCCTCGCAAAGCTATCCCTAGTCCTGAACGTTCTCGACGCACCACCACCATCCACACGGCTCCACCCACCTCTCCCTCCTCCGCCTCCGACACCAAATCTCTGCGCCGTGTTCTTGGCCGTCCGCCAGATGGCAGCAAGCACAAGCGGCATGGCGCCGGCCAGCGCCACTACGGCGCTAAGCGCAATGACGGGGTACTTGACCCAGGGCCGATCAGCATCAAAGAACTCCATGGTAGACGCGCCTTGCTCGCCAAGGCGGATCTGGCCGAACTTGCCGTCCCAGTTGCGGTAGACCCACCAGCCGATAGCGGAGGCGGCGGCGACGGGGAGGACGACGGCGAAGAAGATGGCGATGCCCGAGACGCGGTGTTTGCGCTCAAAGTCGTCCTCATGGCCCGGGCATGGGTGGACGGCGGCTTGCTTCTCGAAGTCGGCGCCGCCCTGGCAGGTGGTGAGCGGGATGCGACGGTAGCCGGTGGGCTCGTAGTACTCGATCTCGTCCGGGTGTTCTTTGCACCAGAGCTTGGGGTCGAGGGGCTTGAGGCCCTTGACGAGAGCGCATTGGCCGTGGTTGTCGAGTTCGTAGTTGAAGTCACTGTAAGGTTTTGCCATGTTAGTAATCTGATGGGTTTAAGAAGGGAGGAAAAGCAAGTGGAGGAATACTAACCATTCAAAGTCGGACCTGGTGCAGGTGCAGTTCTGCTTGCTGTACAGCGGATTCAGTCTGAAATCGTTGAAACACTTCAAGCCAGGCTTCTTGCGGAGATACTCAGAAACGTGTCCAAACAAACAGCCATCAGGCTGGAGAGGGTGCTTGGGCGAGAAGATCTGGTAGTCAGACTTGCTCAGATTCTCTGGATCGTACTTGCACACATGGTCGGTGAACTTGGTGAAGTCGATCTTGGTGGTGAATAGGCCGTCGCTGTTCTCACCCCAGATCAAGAAATTCTGCGAGTTGCCAGACCGAGTTGTAGTGAGATCCCAGATATCAACCTTCTCCTTGGAGAAAGTGTGCTTCTTCCAAGTAGCACCCTGGTCAAGAGAGTACTCGAGCGTGTCCGTCTTCTGCCCCCTGACAGGAACCATAACGATGATGGAGCCCTGGTCACCCAAAGCCCAGTTCCATCTACCCTTCTTGACCCGCTTCCAGGTGATACCGGCATCCGTAGTCATAAAAGTGTCGGCATCCTTAAGGCGACCAAGGGAGCCGCCCACATTACCCCATCCAAACATGACGCCCACGGCACCCTCAGATGAGTACGTCTTACCACGATCCCTGCGCTGGGTATAGCCCTGAATATGGAGTGCGCACTTCTCAGTGCCACTGGACGAGCACGGGAACTTGCCGAATTCGTCCTTGCTAGGGGTTGGGAGGAACGCCCACTGGGCGCCGTCGTTGTGCGTAATCTTGGTCTGAAGCTTTTTAGGCGCGCTGCTCTTTGCATCCGGGTTGGAGACCACGTTGACGAGAGCAACACCTTCTAGGCCAACCATCTTTTCGAAATCGACGTAGAAGTACTGGTCGCAGTTGACGTTCTTCACGCTGACAACGTACGATGTACCGTTGGAGTTACTCTTCAAGATTGTGCCGAGACTCTTGTCGCCCTCCATCTTAGTAGCCACAAAGAGGTTGACGGCATGGGTTGAGCTGTCCAAGACAGTATATGCGTGTTGATGAGGGACTTCAAATCCAAAGGGGAACTTTGCCTCGGAGTATAGGCCGCCGTCGAGAGAAGCATGAGCCCGCAACGTCTTCTTCTCCGTATCTTCCGTCGCAACAACGATGAACTCTGCCATGGTTGCGAATTCTTTGGCGTCCTTCAGGCGCACTCTCTCATCCTTGTTGAACCAGTCGTTGGATGAGACGAGCTGAAGAGCGCTGTCGCTAGCACCTTCCTTCTCGTGCTTGAGGCAGAGAATCTGCTCCAAAGCGCGGTTCGCGTACTTGCGCCCGTAGGCCTCCGCTCCCGTAAACTCACACCGGTAGACATCACGGGCAAGGGTCTCCCAACGCTCTCCGTCTTTGGTGCCGTAGGCAACCCGGTAGCAGTCGTTCTTGCTTTCGCACTTCTTACCCAACCAGATGAGCCAGTTTGGCTTGTCAGGATGGAAGATAAGCGGGAAGATACCGTTGGCGGCAGCCTCGAAGTCGGCGGGTTGTGGCACGTCAAAGGTGCGGAAGCGTTTACCACGATCAGGTGTGTAGATCAGCTTCTTGCCTTCGGTAAGGAAGAAGACCCAATCCTTAACAGTAGGATGGGGAACAATGCTGATAACCTCTTCGTCCTTGAAGAAGTCTATCTTCTCCCACGTCTTGCCGTGGTCCGTGGTCCTCCAGATAGGACCAACCTTTGGCCCTGAATCATCAACTGTGCGGTTCATACCTCTCATGATGATGGTCTCACTGGAATCGCTACTAGACTCGCCTCTCTCGAGGTAGTGCTTCTCCCAATGGGTCCAGTGGCCGAATTTGCCCTTGGTGTCGACCTGCTGCAGCTCGCCCGTAGCCTCATCTGGTGGAGCTCCGATACCATCACCGCATGACCGCTCGACATCCTTATACTTATCCTTGGTCTCCTTGGTATCCTTGCAGGTGTTTCCGGGAATCTTGCGGTACCCCGAGGAGCCCATGAATTTACCATTCTTATCACCATCCTTGCAAGCGCCTTCTGGGATGGGAATGGGCCCCTTGGACACACAAATGCCCTTGTCATTTCGTTCAAAGTTGTAATCGCACTCGTAATCCTGGTCTGTGCAGTCGCAGTCCTTGGTCTTCACCTCCGCGAGCTTGAATTCCTTTTTGAGGAAGCACTTGGCATCCTTCTTGCGGCGGGGAAAGGCCTGAGTGTGTCCCATGATGCAAGTAGACTCTCCGTCCTTGTCAATCCGGGCATGCCACTGCTCCATATCGTTGTCTTTGCAGGTAGCCACGTGAAGGCCCTCGAAATCGATATGGATTACTTGCCAGGCACCCTTAGCCTTGCCAATAAGCACGAACTGAAGGCTGGTCGAATCAGGAGTGGTTGTAAGGATCCAAGGCTGGATCTTGAGGTCGTCGGGCAGCTTCTCGTCGACCCAGTTCTCTCCATGGTCAAGCGAATAGCTGATTTCGGAAACGTCTTCCTCCTTTGAATCGCGGACAGCCACAAGGATAGACCCTTGATCTCCGAATTCGTACTTGTGTGGGCCCTTCAGTGCCTTTTTCCAAGTCTTACCGGCATCATCGGAGACGTAAAGATTGGCATCCCAGTACTCCTCGAGGTAATCACCAGTGTTTCCGTTGGCCATGACCAGACCGGGTGCCGGGCTGGAAAAGACCCGACCGACGTTATTGAGTTCGGTAACCGAGTGAAGATGAATTCTCTTGCCGTCCGCAGTAACCTTCTCGAAAGTCCGGCCATCGTCAAAGGTGATCTCCGACACAAGCTTCTTCTTGGTGCTAGGCTTCTCGTCCACGTCCTTGCCGTTATCCACCTTGTTGACCAGGAAGATGCCCTGAATGCCGGCAATCTTCTCGAAATCGACGTGGCCGAACATGTTGAGGTTGGTATACTCTAGGTTCTCGCTGAAGTAGGTGCCATCGTAGTTGCTGGTGAACATGATACCCATCGGTTGCGATTTTGAGCCTGTCATCACGTTCAGTTGGATGCTGTAGTTTGTGCTTTCCAGAACAGTATATGCTTCCTGAACAATCTTATGATCGTGATCATCGTGCGCGGTGGGGAACATGGCCCGCTGCCACTTCTTGGTGTCGGTGGAGATGAAAAGCGCCATCTCATCGGTGTTGGCGGATGTCGTAGCCACCATGAAGTACCTCTTCACAGCGGCGACGTTAACGACACCACGCACGGGCTTATCACCGGCTAGGTTTGGCTCGAACTCTTGAATGTTCCCCTCCTTATCTGCCTTGAAAAAGTCGTCCGAGATAACCAGACGCCGGTCCTCTGTGAAGATCGAATCGATGCCCATGATGATGCAAAGGATGCGGTCCTTGTCGAGGTCGGAGTCGCCGGTCGTGAACATGGCGTTAGACTTGGCCCACCAGCAGCCAAGAGTATCAGGGCGAAGAGGTTTGGCAGGGGTGTCGAAGCCATCGATTGTATAGAGAGACACTTCCTCGCAGAGGAAGCCGAGGCAGTTTAGACCGTTGAAGATGATGCGGTCGGGATCCGTAGCATGGAAGTGCAGGATATCGTACCGCTCCGTGTCCCATTCGGCATTGATTTCGAACTTCTTCCACGTCTTGCCTTGATCCGTGGTGCGGTAGTGTTTACGACCATCGGTGATTGCGAAAGCCCGCTTCGAATCGAAGTCGTGCATGTATAGCCGGGCGACCTTGCCGTCAGGGATATCCTTGACCACGGACCATGTTGCGCCAGCGTCATCGGAGCGCCAGAGGTTGGCCTTGTGAGGGTCGTGAAACAGAATCGTATCGGATCCTTCGAAGTAGTTGAGATTGTTGGGCTGTGTATCAAGCTTGGTTGTCTTGAAGTCCGGGTGGTCCTTGGCTAGGAGGGGTGTTGCCCAAAGGGCAGACGCCAGCAAGGCCGCTGCCTGCAGAGCTCCCCTGACCCTCATGATTCGGGGCTTCTAGGTCCGGTAACCATGAAGCGGGATCTTGGTGACTGTATTCGAGGAGCGAGGCGCCAGGCGGTCTATCGCGTGGGTTGTGTTTCGACGGATCAAGCGGACGAGTGTGTGGGTAGGCGATGCAGTCGTCGAGATACCTGTTGCGCTCGCAAAGTCAACAACCAAGCTAGCCAAGGCGGGCTGGCGGGAGAGGGCGTGGGGGGACGTGACATTGTCAGGTTATCGGGCCGTGTTACTTACGGATAGCAAACAGAGGTCAGCACTCAGATATGGGATGGAAAGCTATACGAAGCTCTAATTTGATTGCGGATACTGCATATGACAGGAAGAAGACAGGACGAGAATGCGATTAGATCCGACATGGAGTTGCAGTTTGAAGCAACTTGTCTGATAGCCCGCAATGCTGCCCTGTTGCCTGTGCCGCAAGCTGAGACGCCTGTCGGTTTGGGGGAGCGACCCGCCAATGACGAAGCAAGTTCGGATAGCAGTTGGGCCAGCCAGAGTCAGTTACATACACAGAATCAATCAACCAGATCACAATCTGCAAGAAAGACCCGAGCTCTCCTGCGGCCCGTTCGCGCCACTTTGGCCTCCGCGTCAGCCTTTTTGTTGGTTCCCTGTCGCAGATCGCCCAGCGGAGCGCTTCAGCGTCGAATTCCACTGCCATCAAAGGCTTCAGTGCACAATTGTTGGATGCAAGGGCCGAAACCAGACTTGTATCTCTCAGTCCAAAACACATCCATCATGGAGATGGGTCGTATACACCTCCAGCAACCCAGAGAGCCTCCGGCATACATTCACAATTTCATAGTCTTTGTTTTTTGTCGCCTCGTCCATTCCATCGGTTGGCCGCCGCTTCTCCATAGTCTTCGCGCGGTTACACAATCACACAATGATAAGCATATACAACAAAGATTTTCATCAATGTCCAACACTTGGAAATGCAGAATCGCGCTCAAAATCAGAAATCCATCGCTTGGCCTCCCTAGGTACACTATATCGTACGCTTCGGTGGAGCCGAGCCGGGTCGTCAAAAAGCCTCTCATCTTCTAACTACGTACCCTAGTCCCATCTCTTCATCCAAAATGCCCAAACAACAAATAGCAAATATCCACATCTAAGATTATAAAATAACTGTCACCCAAATGCGGCGAGTCTTTCCATAGCCCTGCCTTCTTCTTAGATTGTCAAAGCTGGCCGAGCAAAGAAACACCCCCAAAGCGACATAAACGGACCCCGGCCACTCTGCTGCCTAGGCCGGCACAGAAGGACGAGGTAAAGAAATCCAGCATATACATGTAAGCCACCCATTCCCATTTCACGTCTTATCACATCTTCATTCCGACCACATTTACTCGCCACAAGGCTTGAGGATAATGGTAGCAGTGCCACCCTCCTTGAGGCCGACCTATTCGATTTGTTAGCGATTTGCAGTATCAGAAGGGACAGAAACATTGCAGAACTTACCGTGCAGCCGTTCTTGCCAGAGTACTTGCCGTTCTTGAGCCAGCACTCTCCAGAGATATCACCCTGGATCTCTATGTCGAAGTTGAGGATAGCGGTGGTAGTAGGGGCGTTGGGGAAGATGGAGATATAAGTAATGCCGTCGTCGCTCTTGCCAACACCAACGTTGACAGGAGCCCAGTTACCGGCGCAGTCGGGGCAAGACTTGGAGTTCCAGGTGCAGGCATCATCGACAGGAATGCCCATGTTGTTGACGTAGTACTGAGCGGTGGTGGGCTGGCCCTTCCACTTGTAGTAGGTAGAGGAGACAGGGTTGGTGAGAGGGTACTGGCCACCGGGGATGGTCTCGAGAGGAATGACCATGGCCTCGTTGCCGGGATAGTCGGTACGGCAGATGGCAGCGCTCTTGGGGAGCATGTTCTTGACATACACACCGCCGGCACCCTGCTCGCAAAGGGTAGGGTGGCTCTCGCGGGTAAGCTCAAGGTAGCCGTCGCTGTTGCAGTAGAGACCACCGATAGACTGACCAGTGGCACCCTGGGACTCCTCAGGCCACTGAGTCTTCTGGTAGCCCGGAGGGCAGGCGTAAGAGCACAGCATGCCCGGCTGGCAGGGGCCGGTGATGGGCTGCTCGTAGTTGTTGATGGCAACGCCCTTCATGAGCTTACCAATCTTGGCAAGAGTGGTCCATCCGGACAAGCCAACCCAGTCAACGCCGAGGGCGCCATAATCGCTGGGGAAATGGTCGCATCTGATCTTGCCGCTGGGGAACTCGCTGTCAAGTCCACCACCAGAGAGGTTCTCAGAAGCCGCCGACGAGGTCGCAGCGGGGGGCTCGCTAGAGGTCGAGCTGGGGATAGGGCTCGAGGAGGTGGTCGGGATGCTCGAAGTGGTGGACGACGAGGTGGATGTGGAGATGGGCGTAGAGCTGCTAGTCTTTTGCTCAAAGAACTGGGCACCGCCGGGGACGCTGGCGATCAAGGTCGAGACCACGGGCGGGGGAGCGACGAACGAAGGCTTGGAGGAGCCAAGGACGACGTAACCACCCTGCTTGATGCCCTGCTCCGCCTCCTTGGCATCGACCTTCTGTCCGTCTAGTTCATATACGGTCTCAATAGGGCCCTCAACAACCTTGGTGACCACGACAGTACCGGCGGCGGCGGAATCAGCGCGCTTGTTGACTCCGGCGTGAATGTGCTTCTTGGCGTGGTGGTGGCCGTGGTGGTTGTGAGGCTGGGCGACGACACCGGAAACGGCGGCCGCGAGGGCGAGTCCAATAATTCCCTTCATTTTCACTGGTTTTGAAGCGGGATGATGTTGTCGAGGACAGGGTTTCTCGGGACGGGTTTTATTTACAGAAAACTGAATGCTTGCTTAACTATTCAAGCCTTCCCCGTCAGTCTTTGTTTTCCAACTTGGATACTTGGCCGGCGCTGGACCCTTCGTGGATCTCTTTGAGGCGAACAAAAAAGGCGGATCGCGCTGAAAAATGGCCATTGTCTGGGATCATTCAGCCAGGCACACCTGATCCCGCCCGCGCCGAAGAGTGGATCGAAGTTTTCGGTGTTGTGTAGAGCTGCTCACCTGCTGGTCTGGATGGGCGTCTATAGGTACTAGACAACAACCCAAACCGAGTTTCTAAAAGAGTGACACCGCTGTTGTTCCAAAGGAATGTGGTAGAGAATCTGGGACTCTCTGTTGGATGGAAATCCTGATCGCGAAAAAAAGCGAAAGGGTGCCGATGATGTGGGAGGTGGAAACAAGCAAATTGAAGGAACCGTCCAAGGGAGTGAAAGAACCGGAGCACGAGAAAGTGGAGGAGGCGGGCTCAAGTATGTGTACACACACCACTTGCTGTAACCCCCCCCCCCCCCCCCTTCTCTTCTTGGACAAGACCTAGAACCCTAACCGGCGTGGTACGAAGGCGTGCGAAGCGAGCGGCGGTGGGACGGACGGAAGAAGGCTCTCTCTGTCTCCATTCGCCGGGCGGAAAACGAAAGTCACTCGAGCGAAATGAGGACCGTGACAGGGCACCCCCTAGGCGCTTTCCTGCCAGGAACAGGCAGTGTCTGGGGAACCACAACCAGGGCCTCTCGCCAACTCGCCGTGTTGGTGGTCTGGCTCCTGTTCGTCTGCCAGTTCGGGCCACCTGCCCTGGACGCGCCCGCCCTCCTCCACGGCCTCCCACCGGACCGCTGGGCAGCCAGTGGAGATCCCTTCATCCTTGGCGAGATTGCGCTTCCAGGGAGCCGGGGGGTGGATTGAATGCCACGGGAGGAGGGTGGCAGCGGCCAAGCACAAATATGTCCCCATTGTCTTCGTTGTTGTGTGTGTGTGGAAGGCGTGCCCGGTGTGCCAACCCAAGCAGGGCGGGTACTGCAAGGCACAGGAACCAGGAGCTTCAGCAAGAAACGCATCCGCAGGCATTACATTCCATTGGATTTTGGCGAGAGAGAAATCAGGAACCGTTCGCTGTGATTGGCAGGAGCTCTGTTCATGTTGCTGGGGTCTCACTTTATCAACAGGGGAGGAGATGAGCAGGGCCACTCTCCATCATGGGCGAAGATTGGAGATTGGCCAAGATTGGCCAGAGGCTTCTATTTTTCCATCACGATGGGAAAGACGACGCCATCCATCAGCAACTTTCCACCGCTCCGGTGTTTGTTTCATTACGCTGTGCCACTGCCCTGCGGCCGCGCAAGCACGATGAAGAAGTGTGAAATACCCGTCTTCAGCAGCGACGGGAGTTCCCCTAACGCCACTCTTGGATGCGAGAGAAGGGGAGAAGCATACTTACCTACGCAAAGGCTACGTAATTCTGCTTCGTATAAAGTCAGGGCTTCCCGGTTCTCCCCCAGTTGCACCAAGTGGAAGGTCTTGCCGAACCGTCTCCCCGTCGCTTGAAGTGCCGAGAAATGTATTTCTGTCGGTCCTTCCTGGCCGTGACAGTGGCAACCGAGAGAGCCATCCTCTGGGCTGTTTGCCGACGGCATTGACCGTCCACATGCTTGTCTCCATGAGAAAGGCGGCCGCCGAAATTGTGTCACTCACTGCTTCTCTCGGCCTTCTTTCATTTGCTCCAAAAAGGCGGGCGACTGTCCCCGGCAGGAGTGACCCGGATAGCCAGCACGGTTGGGCCTGATCCCCCGCCGTATCGTCAATCGAATCTCTGCTGAATGTGTGTCAAAGCTCAAAGGGGCTTCTGTTCCTGACTAACCTGCTATGGCTTAGGGTGTGATCCATAGAGAAATTTTCGGGTTTTTTCACCGGGTGAAGATACATGGGTGAAAAAGTCGCACAGGTCACTTTTCACCAGGTTACAACCTTAGCATTCAGGGTTCTTGGCATTCTAGTAAAAACGTTGGTGAAAATCGTAATCTAAATACTTTTCTAAAATTCGTAAGCGTATAGTAATGAATACACCCGTTAAGAGCTCAAACAACTACAAATACCTTCATAGTCTAGAAAGACTATCAACGTATAGATTTGTATAGCCATAAACCTCCTACGGCTATTATTTTAGCTAGAAATCTAAATTGTCTATCAATTATAGCAAAAGAGTAAAAATTCTTAATATTATTGAGTCTTATAAAACGGTTAATAAATATCGATCTATATACTTAATTTTATTTATCCTTTTTTATAACTGCTAATACTAGCCCTCTTGCCCGCTCGATATAGCTTTTTAAAATTAGATTTTATATACTTCTTCTAGCTTTACTCAATCGAATATTACTACCTAATCAAATATTGCTAATTAAGCTAAGCTTCTATCAATTCAATCGCCTGCCCCCCTACTATTCCTACTTTTAGTAAAAAGAGTATGGGTAAAGCTAGTGTAATAGAGGCTCAATAAATTACAATTTAAGAAGAAATCTTCCTCTAAGTCCTTACTAAAGTTATTGCTAGCGGCGACGTATTGTAAAATAATTTTAAAGAAAGTATATATTATTTAATTATACGTCGATTTGTTGCGAAGGGGTATATTTTTACTCTTACGTAAGTTCGTGATAAATATAGGACCTTTAAAACGAAGTAGAAGCTCTAAAATTTTATCCGTTAGTAGTCGAGGTTTGGTCGTAATAATAATACAGGTATAATTATTACGCTACTAAACGTTTAGGATAATTTTATCGTTATTAATTTTATAAATAATATTCGTTTAGAAAAAAGTTTATTAATAAAGTAATATTTTATAGAAATACCTAAAGACTTCTTAATTTAAGTATACTATATTCTTCCAATTCGAATTTATAAAGCGTATTTTTAAGAGAAGCGCTACTCGCACGTTGGCAAAACTCTACTCGCACGTGGATCCACATTTTTTTCCCATACATAACCTAAACCCTAGCGACCTGTCATGGTCCTGCACCAGTCTGGGTCGTACCATGCCCGCCAAGCTCCCAGATTTTAGCCCAATACACGTTCAGACCCCTGCAGTCGTACTGCACTGGCCACTCTGGTCTAGGCGCCCAGACTAGCCCAGACTAGGCAGTCTAACTCTTGTGATTTTCTGGCACCAGCACTAGTACCTTGTCGTACTACTTCCTTTACCAAACCACCATCGCATACATCACCATATTGTAATCCTTCAATCCACTACGTCGCGCATCATCAGATATCATCAAGTAAACAAAGCGCCAGCATCTGTCGACGGTACGGAATGATCTATCATTTTTCTGTACGTTTTCTCAGCTAATCGCGATGTAGATGACTGATGTAGTGACCCAGCTGATGGGCGCATGCGACCGTGGCGCTTACATCCCCTATAGTCTCATCGACCCCACTCTTCTTGACCCTACATAGATTAATGTAGAGTGTAGTGCAGTATAGTGAGCTCAATCGAGCTCAATCGGGCGACCTCAATTGAATACGATATGCAAAAGTGCGACCGTGCCGCTAAGTACCCTGTAAGACCGCTATATAAATGCCCTATAAGAACTAGGTCTGAGTGCAAATCTGGGGGTGCGTGCGCTGCAGTCTGGAATCTGGGCTTGGCATGGCATAGCAACCTTGAAAGATTAAAATGCCCAGATGTGCTTAGCGAAATTTATGAAAGAATACATCTGCTAAGGCAGACTTCGAGCGGGTTCAGGTTATGTATGGGAAAAAAATGTGGATCCACGTGCGAGTAGAGTTTTGCCAACGTGCGAGTAGCGCTTCTCTACTTCAATATATATTTTATAATATTTTTATAATATTTATATATTATACTATTCTACCTACTACGTATTTCGTCTATATTTAAGTTACTAACTTATAGTACTATCTCTTCTATTTTATTCTCCTCCCTCTTAAAGTACGCGAAAATATTATTTTTATCCTCAAAATTAATTTCGTAATACTCGAGTATAAAATTGAAGATTGCTACGTAAGTATATATAATAAGGGTATAGATTTTAATAGAAAAGATTAGTTTGTAGATAAGAATTGTAAAGGTTAATTTTAGCTTACTAATTACTCTCTTGATAATAACTCTAGTTTAATTATACTTTAAGTTATATAATTCCTTATATATTACCAGTCTAATACCCCCTTTCTTCAACTTCTATAAATAATATTATATAGTATTATATAGAACAAGTAGTTTATATAAATAATTATACCTACTATTAGTTAGGTAATAGAAATTTAGTAGGATTAAAAAGTTGCACCTTAACGAAGTACTAACTATTTGACCGTCGTATATAAAACCCTTATACTCGAGTAAAATATATATAATACGACTATTGAAATTGTATATAAGCATAACGTTTATAGAAAGCCCTCCTTTACGCGTACGTTAAATAGATTATATATTACCGCTAACTCTTATAAGGAAGTATAAATTATCGAGAGTATTTAATATCCTTTTAAGGTAAGAATATAATTTAAAGTTTATTTTAATTTTTATTAAGGTATATAAGAGAGGAAATTTAATATTCGACTACATAAATTGAATGTAATAATTTAATACCTTATAGAAGTCTCTATTTATATAGAAAATCGAAGTAAGTATAGGTTATAAGCTTAAATAAGAGGTCTTAATACTAACTTATAAGTCGTAGTAGGACCTCGCTTAATATCCTATCCTAATAATCAATAAATAGTACCCTACATTACTAGCAGTAAGAATATTATAACTTTTTCATTTACCTATAACCTCCTTCCTTTATATAATCTAATATTATATTAAAGCTATACAGTTAGTATAAAGACTATATTTGCCCATATACGGATAAGCGATTATAGTTTACCCTAATACCTAAATAGGAAATTTTTAGTAATAAAGATTCCTTTTAATAGATTAGGGCTAATAATAAACTAGGGACCCTACCACATTACTACGATTATAATTAGAGATAAGGCTATATATATATGCAGTTTACATTTGCGCGCTACGATCGTAGCGGTGTTGGTAACGGTTCTAGGCGATTTGTGCTACATTTAGGGGTTTTGAAGAGGGTAATAATATACTATATGATATATAGTATTACAGTGTATATAGTGTGTATAGTACTATAATCGCTAATATATATAGTAAAACTCCCTATTCCAACACCCTCCAGTGCTAGCAACCCCTCCGGTTGCAATAACCCCTAGAGTGAAATTTTCATTTTTTTACTTAGTAAGTGCAACTTAGCAATTGGTAATAAAAAAATAAAAATTTGCTCGTAAAAATACTAATAATTAGGGATAACCCCGTGATTAATCCCCTGAAATCGTATATAATCTAGTCAAATTATATATTATACACTTTAACTACTTACTTTTACAACCTTATTATACTATTAAATTAAGTAATTCCTTAATTTTAATAATAAATTTAATATTACTAACGGTTAAAGTACTTTATATAGATTTATTTATAATTATTTAACCTACGAAATTAATTATTATATTCTCCACTATTACCTTATTATATAAGAAAGTTATTTGTAAATAGTATAAGAGCTAACCTCTTAAGCCTTCATTAAAGGCTACTATTAATTAAGCTACGAAACATTATTAAATTAAGCTAGATAAGTCCTAAATTTCTTATATGTTCAGCCTATACTACGACTACTTTAACAATGAGTATTCAATTAGGATTATCAATTTTAAAAAACGTACGAAGGTTCTTTGTAATTAATTTCTAGTATTAAAGAAAATCTTCTATACTTAGTAAATTAAAATGGAACTTTACAGTATACTTATTAGTATAGAAATTTTGCAGTATAAAGCTACCTAAATTTAGAATAACGTAGAGAAGGTTAGAGAGAGTAATTCTATTAAATTAGTCCCTTCCTTCAGGAGAGAGTAGTATATTTTTGTTAACGTGTAGCTAGTACTGTTCCTTGTAACTGCCTTATACTACCTTGTAGTATAGAAGGCTGATTGCTAAAGACACTATTCCTTCTACATTACAGAATCAGTCGACTCAATCCCCCTATAGAATCTACTAGAACACAGAGGTTTCACTACTGCATTCTGGATTCTCGAACCTGTTTAGCATTCTTCCTAGATTGATTTGTCATTATGGAATGCAACAGAAGCTCATAGATTCAACTCTTTCCTTTTATAGTATAGTACTCTTACAAGCACTTCTACTAACTTACAGGAAGCTTTTACGCTCTGGAAGCTTCCAGACACTCAGCATTTATGTATATAAAGACCTCTCCTCCCCGTTAGTTAGTCACTCCTTAAGCAAGCAAGCAAGCATAGCTTAAGCAATACAATACAGTCTTTTCTACAATGTAGAGTTCACTGTAATATTCTGTCTTGATAGCAGAATCCTTTCTAAGATCTCTTTTATAACACTTCTATTGTATCAGCAACTACGTTGCAACTACGTTGCTTCCTTTAGTACTGCTATTGTACCACTACTTCCGCTCCGCTCTGCTGCAATTGCATAGTTCACTGTAGCATCCATATACTAGTACTATCATTATAGGTTAGTTAGGGCATTGCAGCAAACAATTTTATTTAAAAAGTAGTTTAAAATTACGAATAAATATTTCTATAGAAAGATAACATTTATAAAGATTATTACAAAGTAGCGCGTTAGATAGAAGAGATCTATATTATTATTATTATAACCCCCCTTGGTAATTATTATAATATAAATTAAATAGAGTATTTTTAAAAGATATTCCCTTTATTAAGTTTAACAATAACCGTACGCCCTAGTATAAAGTAAGACAAATTATGTATTTTCTTTACTTTTACTACTATCATGGGGTGAGGCACCGTTGGGGGTAGGGTAGGATATACGTTGTTATACGAAGGAGAGGAAAGAAAGAGTATATATAGAGGACTAGCTATATAGGCGAGAGCCCTAGAAGGCTAGTCCGTGCGCGCATTTAACCTTACACATAACCGTGCTATAACAATGGACATAGCACATTAAGAGTCGATGTAAGATAGGCATATTATAGGCTAATCCTATAATACTATCCCCCCTTAAAAGGAGCTCTAGTAGCTTCAAACGATATATACATAAAATAATAACCGTTTTTAATCATTTAAATCCATCTCCTCCAATATCTCAATATAGTCAGTAACCTCTGTAGGCAGTATCCTACCTGTCTAAATATCTAACAACCGTCGTAGTATCTTTTCGCAAAGTAAGTATAATGATTCTTCCGCGCTTTTTTTTAATAGTCTTGTCAGTTTGTGTACGACTATGACGCCGTCAGGCAATGGGATTGACATATTGATTACAGTAACAGTCTCCTGGTAGCAGCGTGCTAAACGAGCGGAGCGTCGTCTGGGGGGCTTAGGAGCGGATTCAAGGCATTCAGGAGCGGACTTAGGTTTCGGAGCGGACTTGGGTACCAAGGCGGTGCTAGTAATGTACTCGGGCCATTGCTGGACTTCGGGAAGTACCGGTTTGTCAGGATTTTCCTTATAGAAACGTAGGATCATCTTCTCATAGTTAATAACGTTAGTCTTAGATTCTCAAGTTAGCTAGTAATCTCCTTTCTATTGTACCCAGTAGTACTAGTAAGAGTTGTCACCTAGTTAAGCGCAGTCGATAAACTTCTCGAATTCCCATTCAACATGTTCTTCGTGGTCGTCCGTGCGGGTTATAATTCTTCTGTTATTTGTCTTAACGTCCATTGAAGTATTCTAGCTAGGAAGACCTCTACCAATCTAGGGCTGAACTATAGAGACGTAGAAGACGGAGGCGTATTTTATATTCGAAGGTAGAGCGAAATAGACCGTATAGGACTCCGCTCGTATAACCTTGAATGGGCCTTCCTATCAAAGGTAAAGCTTTAATATCTATAATAGCAAGCGTGCCATCGCAACTATATAAGACTACTTAAGAAATTGAATTACTAGCTTTAGTTACTTATATCCTTTTAGAACATAGCTTAGTAGTATAGTAGTCTGCCAGCGCTGTAACATTTAACTAAAGCTAAAAGGCTACGAGTTCGAACCTCGTAGTTGGAAAAATCTTCGGATTTTTTGAGTACTCTTATATAAGTTCTCCTTAGCCTTAATTGAGAGCTCCCGTTCGAAAAGTTTGATCGGCTCCTAAGAACCGTCGCAGGCTAGCACGCTGTCCTAAGGGGGTCGGGGTTCAGGGCGAACCTCTCAATGCAAGAGGGGGAATATAACGGCAGCCTTATAGCTATGCCTTTTAACTACCATCACAACTATATAAGACCACTTGAGCGACTAAATTGATAGCTTCGGTTACTTATATCCTTTTGCAAGGACATAGCCTAGTTAATATAGTAGTCTACCACTGCCGTAACACTTAACTGAAGCTACAGTATCAGTCGACCCTTAGCGAGGTTAGTCATATTAAAAAGCACTAAATCTCTCACTTTATATTTAGGAGAGTCGACTCAGTGTCGGTTCGCGTTATCCTCGTATTGTACTTGGGTACGCTGTGTCTATTATGATGTGAAATCCCAGATTGTCTAGAAACGGTCAGCTAGCTCGTTAGCCTTGTAGTATTCTTTTAGCTAGGCGGGAAATAAGTTTAAGTACAGCGGGGTGTGAGGTTCAGTGCCTATTCGAGAGTGAAAACTATAATTGACAAAGAAGGAAGAAATACTGGTTGACGATAATATTACGTTATTGCCTACAAACTTAGCGAGAGAAAGTTATTTAGCTTAGTTAGTCTGTGTCCAGTTGATGTAAAGATGGAGGAACTGCTCTATCTCTACGTTAATATGCTTTGTTTGAGCGTTGGTCTAAAGGTAGAAAGCAGAGGTTAGTTTGCGAGTAATGGCAAGCCGCTAACACAGAGTACTCTAGAAACGAAAAACAAACTACGTGCCACGATTAGAAAGTATTGTATCTGGTAGGCCGTAAAGGCAGTACACCTAGTTAATAAAGCGATCAGCTAGTTTCTCAGCTTCGAGTATTACTATCACAGGATTAGCCTGTGATATGCTCACTCTACACCGACCCTTAATGTGCTATGCCTATTGTCATAGCACGGTCACGTGCAAGGTTATATGCGCGTACGGATTGGCCTTCTAGGGCTCTCGCCTATATAGCCAGTCCTCCGTACATACTCTTCCTTTTCTCTCCTTTATACAACAACGTATATCCTACCCTACCCCCAACAGTGCCTCGCCCCATAGTAATTACTATTAGTATATAATATCGCATTTTAATGAGGCGGTTAACGACGACGGCGATATGCTTAAAGGTCTAGCTAAGGTAGGTGCTTAGTGATAGTGGGTTGACGTAGTCGACTAAGATATCTTTCTATAGGGCGAGCGAAACTTTAGAAGGTTTAAGCAGACTAGCGGATCCTCGTTTCAAAGACTTCATTTTAGCGTAAGGGAAATAGCCTTTATAGAAAACTCTAACATTATAAGCCATCCTCTCCTAGTAGAAGTCGCGTTAGAGAAGGTTGTAAGTCGCGTCACGGCTAAGGTACCCCTCGCTAAGGGAATTATATTAACGGCTAATTAAAACGAATTGGATCTCTTTATTGTACGAATTAATAATAACCCTATTACGCTATTTAGCAATTCTGTTATTAGCTATCTAATATTCTACGAACGCTTTATAGAATACTTTTTTGATACTAGGAGTCTATTGTCTACAAGCGAGGTCTGTAAAGTAGGAAACGACCTCTTGTAAGAAGACAGAAGTTTCGTAGTTGTTTAAAATAATATTGTTAACAGATTTATCATCGTAATCACTCATTAGACGAAGAAAGAAATTTGAAGAGTCTTCCAAACAACTGTCTTCAAACTACGCGGGGTTTAGTAAGGCTTGCTAGCAGGCGACCAAACGGTTGTCGTTAGCATTAGTAGGGCGGTCGTTGGGCTTGCGGCTTAGGGTATTAGAATGAAGGTTCTGCAATCCAAGAGTATACTTGATCAAGAAGTTGAACTGTAATAGGAACTAGGACTACCTCATATAGCGCTAAGTAAGTTGCTTATTAGTTATAAAGGTTTGAAGATTCTTATGATCTATTAGAATATTGAAGGGTTATTAGACTCCTTCGAGCTCTGGTCTCTATTCCTCTAGTCCTTTGATAATAGCGAGGAGTTCTTTATCGTATACGTCGTAGTTATATTCTTAGGCTGTATATTTGGACAAGAAATAGACGATTGAGTAGAGGATGCTATTATCCTTGTACTAAGATAAAGTGCCGCTAGCGGCTTAGTTGGAAGCGTCGGTTTCGATTATTATTTTCTTAGACTAGTTGTAGATCTTTAATATGGGTCTGCTAGTAAAAGCTTGCTTCAAAGCCTCAAAAGCGGAATTGTACGTAGCGGACCACGTTTATACTATATCCTTCTTTGTAAACTCGTATAGTAGGCTCGTTATTGTTGAAAAGTCTTTAATAAAGCGACGATAGAAGTTTATGAAGCTTAAGAAGGACTATAAGGACTTCTTAGACTAGGGGACTACCTAGTCAGTAACAGCTTTAACCTTGTTTAGATCTATTTCAATACCCCCCAGTATAATAATGAGGCCTAGGTATTTCGTACGCATCGTATAGAATTTACACTTGTCAATGTCAATGCTAAGGCCTGCTTTGGCTAGGCGGTCGAAGATATCGTTGACGTGCCGCTCGTAGTTTTTGACATTGTCAGAGTAAATAAGCACGTCGTTAAGGTAGGCGGTCGCGTAGATATTGAGGACGTTGTGAAGGATATCATTAATATAATTCTAAAATACCCTAGGTACGCCTTACAAGCCAAATAGTACTACTAATAATTCAAATAGGCTAAACCGTGTTATAAAGGCTATAAACTACTCGTACCCTTCCTTAACGCGAATACGGTTAAAGGCGGCGATGATATCGAGCTTAGTAAAAATCTTAGCGCAATAGATCGCGTCGAAGGTCTCTTTAATTAACGGTAGTAAATATTGTAACTTAAGGGTAACGTTATTAATCCTGCGGTAGTCCACGCAGACGTGAATTCCTCTACTTAGTTTCTTAGCTAAAAGGATTAGGGCAGAAGCTTTTAATTATAACGGTCGGATAAATTTCTTCTTGAGATTATCGTTAATCTACTTCTTAATAACACTAAGCTCGTCGGAGTTGAAAGGGCGCCCGCGAGCGGCTGGGGGTATAGCTCCCAGTTAGAGCTCAATCTTTAGGTCGTAGGAGCGGGAAGGGGGAAGGGTTTCAGCCCCCTCTTGTTAGAAAGTGCTCGTGTAATACTAATATTGCTGAAGGAGCCTAGCCTAAATCTAGGCGTCAGTTTTAGAAGGTTTATTAGCTTTTTCGTAGAACTTCGTAATATTTTTAGAGGTGATCTTGCGTAGGGTGATGCTGTTAGCGGCAAAGTATTAATCGATAACTTCCTTGCATTGAAGAAAGTCGTCGTCCGTACTATTGATCTTAATAGAATTAACAACCTTGACTACTCTTAACGTAGTTACATTACCATTGCTAGCTAAACTGTCGATCTAGCAGTAGAAATTACTGCTGAAGAACTTCTTATACTTTTGTCCTCTTTCTATTAGGACTTCTTTAATCATCTCTGGCGTGAGCTTGTCGCTAAGGGCATACGAGTCTAAAATACTGTACTCCTCTACGAGCTGATCTTCCTCTATTATATATTTAATATCTTCGTTTATATTAGTTCGTATAGTATAAATGACTTAGAGGTTATACTTTTGTGCCAGCTAGTTGAAGGCGGGGGTAGATGGCTTCTCAATATTATTAGGGTTAATAGGACTTGTTAGGATATAGAAGTAGCGGATTTGGACTTAGTAGTTTATAGTAATAGTACGGACTCCTCTAGCTACCCGGTAAGGTATTGGGACTATCCGTAGTAGAGGAGGGGGGATTATATTGTAGAGAATAGTATAGAGTATGACGGCTTGGCTAGGGCCCGCTTGTATTTTACTAATCGCGTGTTATACGGACATTGCCTACAGTCTAGGGGTTAGGATTGCAAGACTTAATAGAGCCTCAACGCCTAGCATTAGCCTTAAGATACTTAGTGGCCTCTGGCTATAATACCTACCTCGGCTGGGCCCTCGGCTACGATTATCCTAGAAGTAACTATAGCTAACCAAGTAAGAAGTAGGGCGCTCGGATGAAAGATAGCGCTAAAAGGAAGATAGAGAATGGATGAAGGTATTTAGGAAGATCCATACGTATGTAGACTGCTAGATAGATGTCTTGAAGCCTCAGACGACAAGGTTTGATGCGTACCTCAAGTACGTACCGATTCCCTTTGGCATAAGAAGGCCTTGAAGCCCAACCTTCTCTTGGAGGTTGAGAAGATCAATAAGGCTTTCGAGACTAAAGTAGTTTATTAGCTGAATTGAACTACTGATCCAAGCTGTGAATACAGCTCTTGTTATAGACAAACTACTTCCCTCTCGAACTACCCTACTACCTAATCTTTACCCAACCTCTTATTATGGCCGCCGAACGCGACTCTCCGCTGCCCTCTGTTAAGCTAGAACAATCCTGTTACGAACCTAAGCGGCACTAGGGTCGCCCAAGACCCGACCACTTACTGGTGATGACCAGTGTAACACTTGGGAGGCCAAGCACGGGCCAGAAAGGCGCATGCAGGTGCTTACTGACGCACGGGCTCACGGTAAGCCAACACCAGAGTGAGCCATCACACATTCTATAGGGTTCACGACCGCGTGAACATCCGAGGACAGATATCTCGCAGTAGGGCAAGGAGGTATAAAGGGACTACGGGAGAACTCAGATTGTCAGATAGTTCGACAGTAGTCAATTGATCTTTATCACCGAGACACGTATAACGCTACTATACTTGTTGTGAACCTTTTGGCTTCACCGAACAGCACTGATAGTCTTTACCTTCAGCTATCCCACTTAGGCAGATTAGACTGCCGTTCGTCACAAATCCCTAGTAGTCTACAACGTTGAGGATTTCGACACTATTATGACTAATAATATTGATATTACCAATGGTTACGTTCGGGTCCCCAACCTGCTATCTTGGCTAGTTACCCTCCACGAACAAGTCGCCGTCGCCCATAATCAGATCCGTAGAATGGCCGTAGCCATCAGCAACAAGCACGCCCAGGAACTCACCACTCTCAAGAAACAATACGAGATCTTGAGAAGATACTACGATGCCGTTACTTCCTTCTACTCAGCTAGATACGAAGCTTTTTAAACTATTATCGCTCGCTTCGAATAAGAAGTCTAGTAAGTAAGCTCCTGATTCGCCTCCGAAGTTTGAATTGCTATCGCTAGATATAGGAAAAAGGATGCGGAACGCCAGAAAGCCATCGACTAGCTATAGAAAATTACCTCGCGATATTAAAAGGCCCTCGAGAACCTTAACGAACAGAACACCCGTCAATAATCTATCTTAGAGCGAATCGACACTTGGGCAGCCAACAAAGAATCTTAGATCGACGACATCCTCAGTAAGCTCGTCGACCCTAATCAACTTAAGGACTTCGAGGCACAAATCGTACAAATTGCTAGCCTCTAGCAAAGTACCTAGAAGGATATTTAAGAAGCCTTTATCTAGTTAGGCCAAAAGGCTCTCGACGCCGCGTTAATCTAAAGACTCTTAGAATAACGCGCTGCTACCAAAGCGCCCAGTATATAGTAATCCTTAGCCTACGATCCTCCTACTAGTCCTAGCCTAATTAACAATAGCCTCCTCTAAGTAGCCCAGGTAAGAAGACAAGCTAGACAAGCTCGAATCCAACATAAGGCTACCTATACTAACCTTTAGAGAGCTAGCACTATTCCCTTTAGATAGTTCGTAGGAAGTCAAGGACCTCAGAGCCTTCTAATCTACCCCGTCGCGTCAGCGGGCCGACTGAAGATCCTGTCCGGCACTAAGCCAACTACTTCCTCTAGAACCTGAGATACCTTACTATCCAAACAACGTCCATCCACCTCAATAAACCCTCGACCTACGATGGCAAGAAGCTCGATGCCTTCCGACCTTAGTAGGTGTGACAAGGGCTGTGATCAGGGCTTGGAACAGTAGTTCAAATTCAGCTAATAAACTACTTTGGTCTCGAAGGCCTTGTTGATCCCTCTCGACC
>MU859201.1:57821-95682 GCA_033297205.1 Pseudoneurospora amorphoporcata | reverse complement strand
GAAGGTTGAAGGGATCAACAAGGCCTTCGAGACCAAAGTAGTTTATTAGCTGAATTGAACTACTGTTCCAAGCCCAGAAACCTGCCCTTGTCACATGCAATGACATCGTCGAAGACCACCTTCTTGTGCTTGTGTCCTTTTACCAGAGCTTCTACCAGGTTCTTCGTAACCTGGTCGAGCTGGAGAGATCGAAAGGCCGCCATGTTCCATTTCACGTCTTGCAGCTGGTCTGCTAGGGCCCAGCACCAGACTTTGCTTTTGAGACCAAAAACAGGAACCAAGGCCGGGAAAAGAAGCCCAATAACGAACTTATCGATGTAAAACTTCTTAGAAGCAGCCTCGGCCACGCCTTTAAATGTCTTAAGATCCGGCTTTCTGCTCTTGGATTGTTCACTGTCAGAATCGGAGGAACTGTCATCATCCCTGCGTCGAGGCTGAATATCTGCCGGATGCAGCCCTATGTCTGGCACGACGCCCCTCGGGATAGGCTTTGAAGTTTTCTTGCCAGCGCTCGAACTTTCTATGGTTTTAAGGTCCACCAAAGTCAGGCGCCGATGCGGGGAAAATGCCTTGAAGTCCATGATGAAGCGTTCGTCGACTTGTCTAGCGCTCAGCAAAGGATCCTCTTGATCATGGTGGTGTTCCACTTTTGAATCAGAATCCCATGAAGGGCCGCTGTAACTCTGACACTTGAACGATGAAAAGTCAACGCTTAGTGCTTCTGTAAGCTTCTTCGATCTTGCCAGTAATGTTCTCTGTAGCCTTTTCCAGTCGAGATAATTCTGAGTGGGTGTGAGGGAAAGGCTCGAGATTTTCTGCGGCCGCGCTCCGATGAGTGCAGTGGAAAAACTCTGGTACACAAGACCTGGAGAACTGCCGTCGTAATCGAGCCTCAAACCAGTTACTTTCCAAGAAGGCAGCTCGCCGTCAGTAACTGCTGCGTCTGCTGGCTTAACGTCGCGGACAATCCAACATTCCTTAACGACACCATTATCAAAGACAGCCAAGCTATTCGGGGGGAAAATCGTCCACAGTATATCGTTGACAACTTGGCCATCCTTTGAGTACCGCTCATGATCTTGGATGATGCTTGCCATGACTCCATCGGGCCGATGTATAAATTGGTCGAGTGCTTCGGCGTCCCGTCGAAGATCCGGGTCGGTTGCAGTATCGGCAAGTTCCCGTATCTCGCTACGGTAAAAGAACAGCTCCATGAAAGGACTGCGAAGCTTGATAGGAAATGCTGTGAGATCCGTACTCTCATAGCATTTGGCAGCAATCCGGCGAAGTGCTGCACAAAGAGGCTTTGAGTGTATCTCCAGCTCAACGCTGGACAGATGTGACACTCCATTCTTCTCCACCCATGTGCGACGGAGGATAACCGCAGGATCTTCGTACTTGTATTCCGCCTTCTTTTTCTTCGCCAGGTTGCGTCGAGGTTTGAACGTTGATGTTGGGTGGATAGTAACCTCTTCGCCTGCAAGTTCCGGCTTATGGTATTCCACAATGTCCAAAAACCCTTTGGATGGACTCTGCTTTGTGGCCTGTTGTTGCGTTGTCCCCTGCTTCTCGTGCCAAGAAAGTCAGCAAGTTGCAATAAGGAAGGCAGTGATGCCACATTTTTGTTGAAGGAGTGCATTCTATCATACCACTGTGTTGTTTGCATTGCCTGCTCTAGTACCTGCTCCATTTCCCTGGCCATCGCTAAGTTGACCTTGGCTTGTCCCCATGCTGGTGGTTGGTGGTGGTTGTGGTTGTGGTGATGGTTGTGGGTAAAGCTGAGGAAGCTTGGCTCTGTACTCGCTGAGTGCCATGGTAAGGGCGCATCAATGGTAGGAGTGCCACTGCGAAGCAAGCGAGAATTGCCGATGCCCTAGCGATCGATTTTGGTAAAAACAAAGAAGAGACGATGGAACGTGTTGTAGTCGAGGAGATCAAGGGGGAAGAACAGGTGCAAAGTCACGCGGCTTATGGGGTTGTGGTGAGATAACCACCAAGTAAAGAGTAGGGCAGAGGGGTTGAAAAGCAAAGAGAGGTAGATGATAAGGCACTTCAATCTTGAGGAGGGTTCGACAGTTGGAATACAAGGTTTAGGGTCTGAGAGAGTTGAGCATTGAGTTATCTCAGGGCCAGGAAGTAGCAATCGAATGAAGCAAATCGATTTTGGGAATTGAGGGAAGAAAAGATGGAATGGGTCCGATAACTCCGACCACATGAGAACTTTGACGTACAACCACGGTAGCAGTAGGTAGGTAGGCACCTAGGTACGTAGGTAGGTACGATGTACTCGTAGAGAAAGGGCGCCTAGAGGTACCTACCATTTAACCTACAGTACCTCTTGCCGTGCTTCCGTCTCCATCGTTTCCCCGCTTACGTCTCGAGGCTTCCTGCCAACTTTGCTGTTCCAGAACCATTCAGTTGTTGTGTCGATTGCAGTGATCCAAGCCCACAGAGTTGTTGTAACAGGGCGAACTCAGGGGAGGAAAGCCCATCAGAAACGGCTTGACCCAAGGGGCAAACCCAAAACACGAAACAAATGGAACCTCGATGCTTGGATTGACAGCGCCATCCATGTCTCGGCCAAGAGTCAAGTAACCAACCAAATTGTAAAGCCGGAAGGTTCAATCTTCATAAAGCCTCCGCTTCTTATTGGTCCGAAGTGTTCGCCCAGCAAATGTGATGGTTGTGCTTGGGCACAATTCAGCCTCATTGATCAACCGCTTATGCACCACAGCCCAAGCACTAGAGATGCCCAGAACGTTATCAGTGGGTCAGTGGGTGCTGTGTTGGCTAGCGGCTACCCAGCTGAACAGAGCCTGCTTCAACTTGCCCCTCTGCCCCAATTATCTCATTGCATCTGCGCTTATGTGGCCGGTCGACTCTCGTTGAAACTTCATGAAAGTTGCTGGAACAATATGTGACGGCTGTGTGGAGTGAATTGCATCCCGACTGTAGGCCGAATCTCACAACCGAAGGCTTTTTTGCGTAAGCTACCGAGAAGATGAAACAATTCGTGGGCTTTTGCCATCGCAGGCAAATCCAGCAACAGTGCTGGAAGGTTTCAGGAATCGAGGCTGTAGGGGAAGACACAACAGCGAACGATGGTCATGTCTGGCCCTGGTTCGTCGCGGTCTTCATCGCTGCATGGCTTCCCCTCTCGAGGGAAGAAGTATTGCTACGTTGTACTTAACTACCTCTATGTGTTTGTCGATGAAGCGACTGGTAGGTGAATCTTTGAACCGTCTTCCAGTCTTGACTCTTGCTCAACTCGGTTCGTATCCTCCGCTGTACGGCTGTATTTTCGGCAACAAGCCTAACTAATTTCTTCCCAGTCCAATGAGTCCATTCCACCTCACTCTCTAAAACGCCAATCTTCGCCGCGACCGAACTTCAATCGCCAGACTCAACCCACTCCCTCATATCAAAAGGTGTCTTCGGTCAGAAGACAGCGGATAACCCTTGCTTTCCACTTGGTTGCCACAACAGTTACAGCTTCAGCGAAGCGTTACATCTGCTGCTCTACTTGTGCTTCCCGTTGACCTCAACACGCCATCCACAATGAATACCTCTACCAGCACGCTTCCGCTTCCTGCTGTCAGTTCACAACCTGGTAGGACACATGGGGGACAGCGGGTGCAGCTGAAGTCTCTGAAGCATTTCCGGACTAATGGCGCCCAACCCCCGTCCGTGTCTTTTGCACCCTCTACCCAGTCTGGTGTACAACAGCAAACGACAAGCATCTCGGACCCAACAAAGCAGCCACCAGCAAGCATCTCCGTGACTGAAGCTGAAGTCCTAGAGGAACTGAAAATCCATAAACGCTTCCAATTGCCATCAATCGCACCGGGAGTTGAGCTTACGGACCTGCCCAACTTTGACGACGTCACTCCATATGGCGTGACAGAGGAAACCCAAGAGCAGCTATGGGATTTAGAAGCCAAAAGACTCGTCGAAGCTGTTATCCAAGACGAACCACCCCGCTTTGATGGATCCCCAGACTTGAGCGTCGATTCCAAGAAAGCTCACGCGCTTCTCGCAGTTCTGGCTGACCGAGTGATGCATTGCCTGATCATCTGCTCATATGATGGCGATAACTTACTAGCCAAGCACCATAAATCCTTCCGCAGCAAATCGGAGCTCGAAAGTTGCAAGATATCCTTGGGCTATTTGATTGGGGAAGACAAGGACGATGACGCCAGCCAAGCGGACAAAACAGAAGACATCAAGGCGAATGACGAAGATTTCTTCGCATTTGTGGATTATTGCAGCAGTATTCTCGCTCGCGTCCTCTGCTCCGCTTTTGATGGCAGATATGTGCATGTCAACATCCTTGCACATTTGGCGAGGATTTGTACCAAGGTCAAGATCCTCTCGGCCGACCTCAAGAACTTTGCCGAGATTTCCCTGGACAGAGCTGCACCGGAAGTGGAAATTCAGGTTCCTACCCTGCGTCGACAGTATGATTGTCACCATCTCCTGCAGAGTCAGCATCATGATCAAATGGCGCCGCTAGAGATTGCAAGCAAGAAGAAAGCACTTCGGATCAAGTACTGTGAGAAGTACGACATATATCGAAGCTGTCTGACCAGAATGCTGGAGCAACTTGTGGTTCACCTGAGAGGGACGAACCGGCTCACGCAAAGCTTTCCCACGTTCTACGAGATCTGTGGACTGGTTTATGAAACCGGGTTTGAGCGTTTCACGACGTTGGTCTTCCAAGACGAAGGCAACACTATTCGTGGGACATCTGACGCGGTTATTGTTAACTATTGTCGAAACGGCTTCCACCTTCTCAATCGCACACTCACTCGGATGTCCCAGGAAGGGAGCCTTTCTCAAGGCCACAACACCCTCCATCTTCTGGGTCCCCGGCGTCGGATGGCACCTCATCCATTGGTACCACAATAACATGGGACTATGCGCCCGATGCCGAAGCACCGCGCACTCCAAATCTGTTGGAAGTCAGGTCCATGTCAAATATCATTACCATCGTTGTCCCATTGCTGCTGGCAAACCCGACTCATGCATGCCTCGCAAGCCAGTTCTTCAACCTTATTTCCTTCAACAACTTTCTCAGCGGACGTTCCGAAACCACAACTGAGCAGAATCTGCAGCAACAAAGCACATTCCAGCCATATATATGGGGAAGATACACTGCTTTCTTCTCTCTCACCACCAAGGAACATTGCAACGAGCAAATTAATCGTCCCCCAGATGGACCAAGATCGTTATCCAATGCCTTGATGCGCCGCAGAAATCTTCACAGGGGGGACCAGTTAGGAGTCTTTGCCCGGAAGAACAGCGTTCCGTACAACAGGGGACAAAACGTGAACGTACCACCATCTGCCGTTGATGACGAAGACACCCTTCAACGCCAGATTGAGAACCACCAGAAAGAGTTGGACCGCTATGGCGCCAGCATGAAAACTTGGGTATTTGAAGAAAAGGGAGTCATGGTGAAGTGTAAGTCATACGTCGCCTTGACCATGCTCCTATGCTTCCTCCTGGTGGGAGGCGGGATAGCTGTTGGCGTCACGGTTGGCTCAAACATCACAGCCGTAGACCCCTTCAACATCTCGACATACTGCTGGGTACTGGCAGCGTTCGTTCTCCTTGTTGCGAAAAGCGTTCGCGTGCACGAGTGGCCGTGGAATGACTTCCTTCATGGTCGCGTTCTTTGCAGAAGCGTCACCGAACTCTCCTCGGTTACCGGGATCCCGGATCGTCTCATTTTGGCAAAGCTATTGCAGGATGAATCTCTATCTCGTCTGGACACGAGAGGTCCGTTCAATGCAGTCTTCCATAGGCAATCGAATAATGGGTTCTCGATTGATCGGCCCATAGGCATGTGGACGATGCTGTTGAGTGGGTTGATCATGATAGAGGTTGAATCTGTTGGTGGTAAAGCACTTGTTTGTCTGGACCTTCGCAGGGGAACAAGGATTGCAATGATTGGAAACACGGCGGATTTTCAGTGTGAGGAGAAGAAATCGTATATCCATTGCAAGATGATTCCAGGGAGGAAGGAGTTGGCAGGTGAGGGGCATGAGCACCCCAACAAACTGCCTCTAAATTCGGGAGCGATTCAGTGGATGAGGTCGCTGGGCTTCTACTCGAATAAGGATGCTGTTTTCGTCTAGGTAGTTTTCCGCACACAGAATGTTTTAGCAATTTGGGACACCTTACTCGCTCGTGGCACCTGCAATAGCACGCCAAGCCTGTTTTGACTTTTGGTCGTGAGCATCGTAGCTGCCTGGCTTGCGCAGTAATACGCCTACTACAACTGTGCCCATGGCAGGCGCGCTTGATACAAAATGCGAGCGGTGGTGATTACCGTATGCATGTCAGATTGCAGATGCATAAGGCATAAGGTATGTACGCCCCTAGGCGTGTTATCGTACCTACCTTAGTGGACGGGAACAACACGGAGGTCAAGTGTCAGGAAGGCGACGGAGCTGTGATTGAGGCAATAAATGGGACTCGTCACTCAACACTCGACCGCTCATGCAAAGTGACCGAGTGCGACACTCACGCAACCTTTCCTGTTCCCAAACTCGATCGTCTATACCTGCCCGTCCCAATTCGTTACCCCCTCCTCGATCAAGGTATCCTTCTCTCTTCGTTCCTCTCGTCCTTCGCGCGCAGATTCAACAGTGGCACCGCTATTGCCCTCCATGCAGCTTTACCTCCCCATCCAGCATCAAGTCCGCGCGTTCTCCCGGATTATTGCCACGTCTTCCGGCGAGTGCAGCAGTCGGCTCCCAGCACTCTTTCCAGACCATGCCGCCACCGCTTCCGCATTGCCTGACGGCGAGATAGAGACAGGAGGAGAGTACGAACAAGACTTCTTCTCATCAAGTGAACAGGTATGAGACCTCCCAGTTGTGATATTCTGTGGCAGTACGCTAAGCCAAGACTGTAAATCAGGATGAATCAACATCTCTTTGGGTTTTCACCACGTCGACGCCCGGACTTCATCCACATTCTCAGCAGCTCAGCTTCAAGCGGATCTCGAAACGTTCCCAATTAAGCTTAAGAGTCCTTTTTGCGAGTTATTCTTCTATCGCGCAGAGATCCAAGCACTTGCTAATGTCGAGGAGAATAGCATTGATTAAAATCTCCAAAGAGATGCAAAGGCGCTCAATGTTTGTGCACTAACCGAACCTAACAGGCTTTTGGCCAGTATTATTCAGGATCACGCCAGGTTTTTTTTGGGAAGTAAAAGTTCTATTCTCAACAGTATCCTTAAATAATCTTCCCACCAAATTCGTTACTCGTATTTGACACCGCCATGATAACGGCGAGGAGTGTTGAATTTGCCGTATTGTAGTCAAAGAATGGACCGCTGGTGGGAAGTTTTGGATGATTACCTAAGAGCCTACGAATTTGGTCTAACGGATGGTCGCCTATGCTGGTACTATAAGAGTTTCTCATTGACAATCCATCGTCGGGATTGAGACTAGGTACTCAACATCGCCGATCTGCCATTGACACCTATATCGCACTATAGGTCTTGAAAAACCCTAGACTACATCGACCACAGTTACAAACTAAGTCAATTGAGCATTCTAAGTAGCAAATGGTAGTTTCGAATGTTCTTTCTCATTTAAAACTCATCTTTAGCTTAGAAACGGGGTGCGGCCGGCTTGGTTTTGTTGAGTGTCTTCTTTGCTTCTATCCGTCAGTCAATTGTTACAGTAGCATCATACAAGTAAACAGTAAATACGCGTCTGATACCAAAGTTACCGTGATAATTACAGCCGTGCATAAAGGACACTCCGCAGACACTCGACCATAACAGCACCAAGATACATGATTGCGCAACTGACCACTTCTAGGAGCTAGATTATTGATACTACACTGTTCTAGTGTTCTTTTTGCTGATTTTATAGAGGCGACCTAGCCCCAAGTTCCTCCGGTGTACATTCATCCCGACCGCCTCGCAGCTCCTCCCTTTGTTGCAGGCTCAACCTGGTCAACAACACCTCTCACTGGGATTCCAGATCACGAAGCCTCGCAATACGTGCGCGGCCACCGTGCAAGAACCAAAGAGGGTTCGCAAAGACGCCGAAGAGTCGTGAGAACGCGGCGAAGAAGAACTTGCCGACTTTATGAGGGAATCCGGTGATGAGCTTGACGATGCTGAATGTGCCTGGTGCAAACGCAAGATTGTTAGTAAAGATCTCCCAGAAACAGTGCAGCGGGCTCTTGCGGGAATGCATACCTTGCGAGAGTCTCGACACCAGGCCTCCGGGCGTCCAGATCTGCTTGGAAGCGTAACGGCCCTCAAACCACGGATGAGCAAGAATGTCGGCCGTGCTCGCCCGATCCTCCGGTAGCCACTTGAAGATACTCGTGAGCAAATCCGAAAACACCTCAATGTCATCGAACTTCTTGATCAGACGGTCATCGTCCAGCTCTACCTCTTCCTTTTCCTGTGGCTGTTCCCAAGTATAAGCCGGCAACCTTGTCTTATCCTTCGCCCACTGAGCTTCACTGTCTGCCCCGCTTCTCGTTGTGTGCAGAGTTCTTAAACCTATCGCCATTCTCGAGCAGATCGGATCCTCGTAGCCCGTCTCCTCCTTCGTGTACTTCCTCCTCTGTCTCCACCACTTGATCGAGAACGACAATGGGCTTAGCACCGTCTCGCCGGTCTTGGGATCAATCACCATGTCGACATCCTGCAATATGGTCCCATTGTCGCCCCAGGTCTCCTTGTACCTCGCCCTGACTGTCGAGCGGAACGGCTCCGGGATGGGACCCATGAACATCTCCATGTTCGTGACACCATCCCACTTGTCGTGCGAGCTCTCCGCGAGAAGGAGGTAGTCCAGTGCGAGCTCGGAAATCGTGACGCCAAGAGACCAGATATCGCTCTTTGGTCCCAGCCTGATCAGCGTTTCTTCTTTGTCGTGTTTGTCCTTGCCCATGATTACTTCCTCGGGCGGCGCATACCCCAGCGGAATCCCCGATCCCTTGGAAGGCGGCTCGTTGACAGGATACGACACGCCGAAATCGATGACCGCAACGCTTGGGGAGCACCATCCTCCACGGATCAAGTTGGTCATGTCGGCCTGCCCAACGAAGTACCGAGGAAACTCCTTTGGCCATTCCTTCTCTTCCTGGTTGTCTCCCTCGGTGGGGGTGTTGCCGCCTGGAGTTCTAGTGAGTTTCGCCACCTCCACGCCGCCTAAAGCTTCGACCAGCTCTTCGTCGCTCATCTTGTCCACGTCCTCTTTCAGGCAGAGAAGGATATTTGCCGGCCGGAAATCGCCGTGACACAAGCCCTTCTGGTGCATGAAGTGCATGGCCTCAACAAGCTGGAAACACACATGTTTGACCAAATCCGTGACGTGTCCGTAGGCGGTGGCGAAGCCCTCAAGGCTGGGGCCAAGGAAGGGGGTGATTAGGCAGAGGTGCGAACCGTTGGGTCGATAGGGAAGCCAGAAGTGCTCAGAGGGCAAGGCGATGTGATGGTTTCGGAGAAGATCTTGGGCGGTTTTGTGAGTTTGGGCAGCTTGAGAGCAGGAGAGACCCTCTTCGTGCGAGACGGAGCCGGTGAGAAGTTGTAGGGCCTTGAGGTCAGGGCACTCTTTGGCCGCATTTTTCGATGAATGACCCGAAAGAATCTTGAGCGCTTTGGGTTTGCCGTCTTTGGTGTCGCGACAGAGCCAGACGGTACCGAAGCCGCCGTGACCGAGCTTGTGGAGGACGCGGAAGCGAGAAGGGTCAGAGAGAGGACCGAGGATGTCGCCTAGGTGAACGGGGTGGAAGCCGCCGGGGCTATAGTTGTTGAGGGCTTCAATGGGACTAGCGATGCCGTCGTCGTGTATATCGAAGTATTGGGCGTTTGATGAGTCGGACTTGGCGTCGTCGACATCTTCTTGTGCTTCGCCTTCCATCTTGAGATGGTCTTCTTGTGGATCTTTCGAGGATGGATCATTGGGGACGGCGATAGAAGAGGGGCTGCCGTCCTTGGTGGGAGGTGGCGTGGCAGGAGGGGGGGCTTGTGATTGCTCCTGCGACATCGGATCGCTGGCCATGACGTGCGCTTTGGCGTCGAGCTCCATCTTGTCTTTCTCCATCTTGTCATTCTGCTTTTTGTCTTGCGCCATCTTGTCGCTGGCCATGTTGGATGCGCCTGAAGGACTGGATGGTTGTGCTTGTGGTGAGAGTGTGTCGGTCGTCATCTCGTCGATGATTCTGGGGTGAGGACGATGCGTGCAGAGGGAAGGGGTAGAATCAAAATTGACTTGTACAAAATATTGCGTAAATAGCAAAGAATCCGCGGTCACCAAGTGCCAATTTGCGGTCGTGGAGGTTGGGCTGCAACTTGAACACGATCAGTTGCAGGTGAACAGTCTCACAATACACGGGCCACTTCCTTTCTTCGTCCAAAGAAGCATATGCTGTAGCTTGCAGGAAAGCAATCAGTTCTAAGCACACGGTGGCTGGAGGGAGGCTCAGGGACGGAGGGAGGTACGCTCCATCCCAAGTCAATCCTCTGCCAAACTCTGGGAGATAGGAACATTCAGCCCGTCGGTTGAAGGGTGGTCGTCGTTTCCGTCATTCTTCCTGCCCACTGCCAGTGTAGTCTAGTCACGTCATTGATCCAATCAGAATTGTTGCAACTCATCCGGGCCAGTACCGAAACGAGGGCAAGACCCCTGGTGAAGATTGGATCCAGTTCAAGGTCAAGCTGAGGCCGCGAAGCAGAGGATGTTCGAACCAGATAAAGGATTCCAAGGACCTGGTGTCAATCTCGACTCTCTCGTCAAGAAGAAGGCCAGGGTTCTAGGGGAGGAGGTCCCGCCTCGACAGGAGCCACGAAGTACGATCCCGCTCGCTTTGGTTTCGACAGCGATCCCAATATTGTTTGGCTGGAGGTACCAATCAAGCGGTACGGCAGAGAATTCGTCAGCTGCCTGGCTGCCCTAGGCCCTGAACTTTGCCGTCGTGAGGAACTCTACCTTGAACGTCGCATCTACCTGGAGAGGAGGATTCCTCGGGGCCCGACGGAACAAACAAAGAGGAGTACGACCTTGGTTTATCTGGCTGATGCCAGCATACGCCGTCGTCGATGGACCGGTACAATCCGAAGAGTGGTATTCCATTCTTCCTGCAGTTGTCGAACGGACTCGAGGAGGCTACAGCTAAGCTCAAAAATTCGAGGTACCCAGGCCTTTCAGCTGTCTTTCGACTCCTCGGTTAGGTACTCTCTTCGACTTCATCCTTTCGGTTTCGCCATTCTGCTCCTGTTTTTGAAATCAGCGCGTCATGAGATAAATACCCTGGTTGATCCTTTGGCAATTTCAGTTCATTCGACAGAAGCCCGCGACTTCAGTTGCGGTTTAAACGGACTTGGCACTTCCATTGATTGTATCGTTCAACTCTGTCACCTTTCAGCGCATTCGGTTTTTCAGCATTGGCGTTTTTCGGCATCACAGCTTTACAGCATCACGGTCTTGCATCATCATAAAGCGTCACGACCTTTTCGGCATCTGCTATTTAATCATCGAACAACCCAGCACTCGGCATCACGCCTTCTCGTCAATTCGCTTTCTCAACATTGTTTTTTGCAGCATCTTTTACAGCATCAATCATGACTCGGGGTTCCGTCGCGGTCACTGTCTTATCTCGCATATCCTATTCCGAATCCCTTGGCAGCATGTTTGTTTCTTCGGCCTTCAATTGGTTCACGTACCTACCTTTACCACACTCTTGGGAGATGCCTCTGTTTTTTACCCTCCATTCTAGTGCAATTAAGACAGTGGTCATGCACACATTGACGAGTGTCCATGTAGTGTCCAGCATGGTGGAGGTAGGATACAAGTATATGTCGTCTATTTGACGAATTAACCCACTTTCCATTTGCAGCTGGCTGCAGTATGTATTTATTCCGCTTTTTAACCCTTTTTCCTCACCATTAAGTACCATTCCAGCAGAGTCTCTTGGCATTGCACCACCTGCACCACCAAATAAAACCCACCAGCGCCAAGACTTACTGCAACTCCACTCGTCACTCACTCACTACATACCCTCGAGATACCCAACTCCATCGCGATTTCCCAATTTCCCGATCCCGATAATAACCTCCCGTTATGCATCTCCTGCACACGACCTTTATAAATGCCTCATCCAACTTCCAATCCCCAACAATAACAACAACCAGCAGCAGCATCAGCAGCAATACTCAGTTAACATAGTTTGCCTTGCTTCAAATCCATCCCTCGTGGCGCAATTGGCTAGCGCGTCAGACTGTTAATCTGGAGGCTGTAAGTTCGATCCTTACCGAGGGAGTTTGGTTAAAGATTTCTCTTTCTTTTTTCTTTTTTTTTTTCTCCTGTTTTTTTTCCTCTTCCGAGTTGGGCTCGGCACGTGTGTCAAAAGCCACATGTTGTAAGTACCGCAGTGATCTATACTTGCTGTTTGTTGTAGCTGATCTCAAGGAAGGAGGAAGACGAGTTACTAGTTCTAACACATTGAACATGAAAGGAGAAAAAGATAACCCAAAATAACAGCTTGGCTGATTCCGAAACTCCATCCAACAACTCCGACCAGATATCCAAAACTTGGTATCCATGAAAAAGGAGACCCATTTGCACTTTATATCGTTATCCATCACGCCCGCCGCACCCGCGACCATCAGCCCTTGAAGAATCCATATCATCAGGTATCACCATGTCCCCGTTCCTGATATCGAGCCTCATATCATCATACCATCATCACCAGTCTACCCTCTCCCTCTCCCTCTCCCTCCCACTCTCCCTAACACTCCCATCCCGATCCCTTAACCCCTCCCTCATACTAACCACATCCCACCCCTCATCCTTTTCCTCCCTTTCCCTGTCCCTCTCCCTATCCCTATCTCTATCCCGATGACTCTCTCTATCTCGCTCCCTCTCTCTCTCCCTCTCCCTGATAGTACTGATACTTCCCTCCCTATCCCTCCCACTATCCCTTACACTCCCATCCCTCTCCCTCAGCCCACTCTCCCGATCCCTCTCCGCCCGAGTCGACAGTCTACCCAGACTCAAATCCCTCGCAGCGATCCTGCTTCGACTCCTCGCTGTCCCTAAGCCGACTTGCGTTGCGCTCACAGAGATCCCGTCATCCATTCCCATCCCGTACTCGACGGCGCTGCCGCCGACAATGGCATCATTATCCGCGCAAGTACCCGCCGCTTGGCTGCTGCGGTGAGAAGACCGATTGCGTCCGCGGCTCGGATTACGACTTCGCTTTCCCTGCAAGTTCGGCAGTGTGATGTACCGCTCTGGCAAGTCGACAGGCAGTAACTGCTTGAAGATCGGTTGGCTGGCGCTTCTCAGGCCTGCTGCTGTCATTGCGGCATCGCGCTGGAGTTTCGATTCGACGATTTGGTGCAGTTTTCGAGTCGTGAGCCACTTGCCCGCGTACCCTCCATGTCCATTGGGCCCGCCGCCGCCGTGCGTGGATAACATCACCCCACTACTTTCCGATCCGGCGTCGTCCGGGCCTGGCCATTCGTCAAGAACGTCGCACATGGCGCTGGTCATGTCGTCGCTGGTGCTGGACTCGAAACCGCAGGCTGCAAGGAGGTGTTTGGTGTAGATTTTGCCGCTGGGACCTTCGCTATGGTAAGGGTCGGTGGCGTCAGAGTTTTCCATGTCGAGATTGGCGCCGCCGGCAGCGCAACAATCGAGAATAAGCAAGAGATCCGAGTTGATACCGAGAATGGCGGATCGGATATCGGACCATTTCACTTTGGAGATTGGGCGGTAGCGCTCACTGGAGGTGTTGATTAGCATGTGATTCCGGTCGATGGGATGGGGGGAGGGAGGGATACGTACTACTTCTTCATCAACTCATGATACGGCGTCGTAGGCTTCCCATGATGGGGACAAGCATCCTGGTTCAAGATGGCAGCATAAAGTTCCGCCGCAGCCGTTTGTGCCCACTGCGCATCTGTCGGGTGTTCATGACTGCTGAAGACCAACTCGCTTCTCTCGTCTAAGCTTCCATGCCCATGGTAATACACAATCAAAAGTGTGTCGTCACTCTTCCATTTGCTAAACTGTGCTAATTTGGTCAATAGAGCCTTTAGTGGATCTCGCATGGGAATCAACCAGTCGTCTACTGTATACCCATAGGATTCAAACGTGTCTCGGAGTCGCCGCGTCTCTTCTTCAAGGGAGACAAACTCGCTGCCGGGACCGAACATGTAAGGGTGCGAGTCGCCGTCGCCGACTTTCAAATCGTGGAAGGCCCAAGTCAGGATGAGGACGCGGACTTCTTCGTACTGGGCGCTTTCCGGAGCATGATGACGATACCTGTTCCTGTTGTTAGGATGTTGTTTGGGGGAGTTGTTTGGCATGGTTGGCGTCGGAAGAGAAACACAGGTTAAACGAAAGTCACTTACGAAGGCGCAATACTGGGAGCCCCGGAAGAGGTACCCGGCTTCCTTAAGCTCAACCCTCCTTGTCTCCCTTCATAGCCCTCAAATGTCCCTGTGCCACTCATACTCCTTGCTAGCGAGCTAGGCTTTCTCGGACTCACCAGTCCCGACCCAACAAGGCCATCATCCACGCCGATGTTGTGTCTCGCCCGCAAGTTCGGCTCCGAAGGCGGGGAATACAACGAGTCCCGATCATCGTTGAGCTGGTGAAACGAAGAGTCACGATCAAACACGGCCCTCCTCAGTTCTCTATCCATTCTTGGACGCCGAACTGGCTCAGGTGACTTGGATGGCGGTCTTGAACTGGCACTCGGCCATACAGCTAGCCGCGGACTTGACCAACTTGCTTGGTCATTCTTGTAATACTGAAGCGATGGACGGTGGCCAGAGGGATAATGCTCTCGATCTCGCGTCTTCGTCTTAGGCGTGTGCCTGGCTTTCAGCCTGCTGCGCCTTTCCTCATCCGAGTCCTGTGCTGATGTTTCATCATCGGTTGGCGTCGGAGAGAAAGGAGACCGTGGCACCGAAAGCGATCGCGTCCGCGCATGCCTGGGGACATGTTCGAAGCTGTCTTGCCGGCGACGAGTAGGAGGGTAATGGGATGAAACTGTCGAAGCTGAACCGACGAGACGTGGTTTTGGACGTTCGCGGTCTCGATTCCTTTCTCGCTCGCGATGGTAGTCTTTCTCGAGCCTGCCGACGTGGCTTCGGGTTTCTCTTGGCGAACCGAGCGGGGCAGTGGCAGGGCCCGGTGGGAAGTCGCGGTCGCTGTGGTAGGTCTTGTATCGAGGGGCATCGTCGAGATGACGAGGGCGCTCAGCTCTCCTCATGGCGAAGAACAAAGTAGGTATGTCGTCTGATGGAAGCCCGACGAGCCTGACAAGCTTGGAGTACCCCTGGTTAACGGTTGCCGACCGGCGCGGCGATCGCTAGAGTAGTGATGGTAGGTGAGGAGTCCGGGGCTGTTGGTCGTTGGCGGTTGGTGTAGCGCACAAGCTCCCTGTATTCTGTAGCGTAGCGCGAGCCGTCAAGGTGCGCAGCGTGTTTGGCGCGACGAGATTGTAATCACGAGAACAACAACAACGAGAACAACAATACTTCAAACAATGCAAAATCTCGAAACAATCTTGTCGCAACGGTGGTGATATGTGGACAAGTGAATGCAAGAAGACAAAGTTTGGCCGGTGTTGCAAAACCCTTGACCAAAAACTGGGCATGAAGCCGCAGAGTTGGGAGTAAACGATGAGTGGCTGTAGCGCAGGGGGCAGATGCCACACAAGCATGCAGCAGCGTCAAGCGTCAGGCACCCGACTAGCGCCTCAGCCAGTCCAGCCAGCTCCTAACGACGATGATGGGAGCGATCGATGACCGACAGCAGATCAACACCGTCAACGTGTACGGGTTCGGTCGCAGGCCGCCAGCTGCCTTGATCTGCCTTGTGTTGATCTGACTATGAGTCGTCGGGCTATAGATGGTCGTCGTCGTACCGGATGCCAAACCGTCCAAGGCGACTTGCTTGGTTGCAAAGAGGAACGAGAGAGTCGTAGGTAAAGGTAGCCTGGAAGCTGGAACCTGCCATGTCTGCCTCATCCATCCCCCATGCCTGGCCAAGACGGCTGTCCTCAGGCGGCTTGCCTTGTGTTTCGCTGCGGTGCCGTAGTGGTGGGATGGTCTGGAGGGTGACTGGTCTGCCACGGTCTGGGTTCCTGTTTGGCCCATTTTGGCTGAGTTTGGGTACCAAGCGGCGCTCACTGGGTGGAAATTACGGGACGCCGGGGTGCATGTCTGGGCTTGTCTCGCATCTGCATGTGTGTGGACGTAATGCCGGTTAGTCCCCGGCTTGTGTGGTGGTGTGGTGATGGGGCAGATGGTGGTGTTACACAGGTGGTTAGGGCGGTCTAGCGTCGTGGGTTTTAGTGGTACTTTATTTGTGGTGGTGCAAGTGGCTTGGACGGTCAGCCCCTTGCGCCGTCGTTGGCCTCTGTCATGCCCGCTGTGGCTGCCCCTGGCATTCTGTGATGTGACGCTACGGACGTTAAACAGACTGGCGATCAATATCGTGACATTGAAGTGGAAGTCCTGGTGCTGAAAGTGATTGCTGGCGATAAAAGGGAAGGGGCGAAAGCTGTTCTCGGCTCGAGGATCCTAAGAATTTTGACCATACTCCTCGTCACTTGCCACGGCCTCGCATGCAAGTTGGTTCATCGCACTTTCTCTAGTTGTACATATACCTACTAGACTTAGTCCGAGAAGGCGCTCTGGGCACGGAGGCCTGGAAGGGGAAAACTTGTAATGACATTTGTCAGGTAGAGGTATCTAACCAGTATTGGTACTGTAAACAATCTAGGTAGGTAACCAAACAGTAGGTAAATGGGCCCCAATAACAATGAGCCAGTCGCTTTTAACATCGATTACACTTAACACGTGCTTGCGCGTCTCTCAAACATCAAAAATCATCGTCATCGTCATCAAGCCAAGAAAGATCCTTGTCTGGCCCCAAGAACTGTGTAAGGCCCATACCTCCCAACTCACCTAGACCTAGCCCATCCAGGTCTTCATCCCCGTAGTCCGTCTCTTGGGATGACGCCGCGGGGGGCACCTTCAAGACCTGCTGTATCTGATGCTGTCCTGGGATGCTGGACTTTGGCTTGAGAGGTGAGCATGGCTTGGTTACCTGTGGTGCTTGTCCAGGCCGATGTTGCCCCTGCATGTTGGACTCTGGCAGCGGCGGCCGCGGCAACGGTTGTTGTGCATGATTTGCTTCAACGACAGGCTTTACCATGCCAGGCCTCTGCGCCGGCACCCACCCAGAAGGCGGTCTCTTGACCTTGCTAATCGACGGGATAAGCTGCTTGATACTTTGCCCTGGTAGCTGCTTTGCCTGAGTAGCCGGCCTCTGCTCCGGTGCCGCCATTGGCGAATCTGCCCTCCTGGCCGACGGAATCTTCAACTGAGCAATCTCCTCAGCCTGACACCTCAGTCTCTCCATCACCTTTGCTCTCTCCTCAGCTGCCCTTTTGCGCTTCGCTTCCGCTGCCCGTTTGGCTTGTTGTTCTGCTGCCCGTTTGGCTTGTTGTTCTGCTGCCCTTTTACGCCTCTCCTCGGCTAGCTTTTCACGGCGCGCTTTTTCCTGGCGGCGTTCTTCGTCCTCCCTCAAGGTCTTTTCGCTTTCAGCCATGGCAAGCAGAATTTGGATGCCTACGCCACTGGACCCGAAGAACCGCTGGGGCGATGGGGATCGAGGAGGAGGTGTGCGTTTGGGGGCGGAATGAGTAGCGGCTGAACCTGTGGGCAAACCTGGGTTCGGGACTTCCCCTTGTTGATTCTCAAAGGCTGGGCTTGCTTTGGGAGTCCATGTCGCCAAAGACCCAGGGGCCGGGTTCGAGGTAGCATGGGTTCCTTCCGGCTGTTTCGCAGAGACTGGTCTAGAGACCCCTTTCGGTGCTGGTGTTGTACTCGCTGTGCCAGATGGACGATGTCCCTGATTAGTTATTAACGAGGGCGACGAAGAGGCCGTCTTGGGTGATGGCTTCAAGGATGGAGGCTGGAAACTGTCCTTTCGGCTGTTAGCCTTGCAGGGAGTGCCGTTTTCCAGCTCCCGCATGTCCTGGGACGAGAAGAGCAAGTCTTGCGTGGAGAGAAAAGGGAAGATATCATCCTCGACGGGCTTGACTTCTTGCATCCGAGGCCGTGGAGGTGCGATTTGTACATGCGACGTTTGACGTGCGAATCTTCTCGGCCCCAGTGCGAAAGGAGACTTGGGGGCAACCGCAGGGACTTGTCCTTGTTTAGTAGTCAAGACCGGTGGGCGCGATATGGGCGAAGGCTGAACATCCTCCTCCAGCTCTCGGAGCTCTTGAGATGGACTCGGGAGGAGGTCGTCGAGGTGCGACATAACGAATAACTGGGTGCTCGACGGGGGCGTATCGATATTTTGGGCTGGTGACGGCTTGCCAGTGTTGCTGAGGAAAGGCGCCCTCGAAGCCGTCGCTTCGAGGTGGTTCCTTGGGAGAAATTTAGGCTTATGAATGCTCCCACTGCTAGGTCCGGCCATAGGTGGCTGAAATCTTGGTGGGCCAGGCGAGGGACGTTGTGGCACGCACGCTGGAGGGCCTATGGGTTTGTACTGGGAAGCGAACTTGTTGGTATGGGCTGCTGTAGACGACGGCTTGGATGGGTTTGTAGTAGCTGTGGTCGGGTAGTGGGGTGCCGGAGACTTTAATCTTGCGGCATGCGAAGGCTGACAAGCAGACATAGGGGGTCGTGGTGGTGGTGGCATTGGGAAAACATGAGGCTGGGGTGACGGTAATGATCCGGATGTTTCAACAGCTGAATACACCACCGACTCCTTCGGCGTAGAAAATTTGGGCTTCGGTTGAGAGTGCTCCCTTGGTATTTGCTTCTGCATTTCCTGACTCGCGAGCTCTGGCTTCTGATAGCTTCGTGGTGGCACTGTTTCCTTGGACGGTTTTGGCGGAGTAGACCGATTCCCATCAGTTTCTCCCAGAGCAGGTCTCGGTCGCATACCAGTCGGTAACGGCTTGACAACCTCTCTAGCTGGACCCGTCTGTCGAGGAGGAACATCCGCTCGCGGTCGGACCAACCCCATGTCCTCCAGATGCCTGTCCGGCTGTAGCCTTGTCGGTTTCGGCAAGACCATTACAACCCCTTCCGGGGTCTGTATCCTATCCTTGCTGAATGTCGTGCTCAAGCTCGTGCTGCCGTTCGACTGAGAGCCTTCCTTGTCTGACTGCCGGGGATGGGAATTTCGCTGACTGGTACTCTCTGTCCAGCGCTCCGGGCCTGGCATGTCCTCCTTGTTGGTAATCGTGGGTGGGGTCTCCTGTGATTTCTGCTGGAAGGTTGCCTTATCCAATAAGTCACCTCCTATGTTGCCATCCACCTGAAGTGTGTTTTCGGAAGTCGTCAAGATACTGTTCCTGTCCCTGGTTTTCGACTGCTGCTCATTTGTAGCCTGCTCCGGAGTTTTTCGAGGTCTCAGTTCATTGGCCTTGTCTTCCGCCCGTTGTATGTTCGCCTTGTCAGGTATGATGACCGCATCTTGCCTCTTCGGTGGGCTGCCCTTGTCTAGTCGTGATCGCTTCCTCGGACTCTCAACCGCCTCTTCTCTGCAATCCGGTATGTTCTCCTTGTTGGAATCATCTCCCTCCGGCGAAACAGTCCGGCTCTGCTCCTCCACAGCTTTGCCCTTGACATTCCCACTCGAATCTCTCTTGGGAGCTGTATTGACCACGCCCTTCATTATGAACCTCGAAATCGTATCCTGACTTGGATGCACATCCACCAGAGGCAACCCCTTCTTCTTCCGCGCCTGTATCCCTGCCAACTCTTTCGCCTTCTTTTTCTCCCTGGCAATCCTCGCCTTGTTGGCTGATTTCTGCTTGTCGAGCTCTTTGCGGATTCGTTCTTGTTCCTCCAGCTCGAGTCGACGCTGCTCGGCCTTGGAGAGTTTCGGGCCCTTGGTGGCTTCTTTGTAACGCTTCTTGGCTTGTTTGGAGGTCATCGCCTGTGGTTTCGTGGCCGGGGTATCATCGCGCGAGATCAGGCCTTGCATGCCCAAAGGGTTGGGCACCACGGTGAAGGTATGTTGTCGTGGCATTGTGACATTGTTGGGGTTGTGGAATTGTGCGTCGGCGATTGCGGATTGAGCACGGTCGGGTGTCAAGAAGAGGAGTTGGTTGTCGGTTGTCGAAAGCAGAATGAAGGGAGGAAATGGCGCGGCTGAGCTTGGAAAGAGGTCAAAGAGTGAATGGGTCGTTAAGAACCCCACTGGTTATGGTTAGAGCGCGTCACAGTGCTTGCATTGTGTTGGTGGGAGTCGCGGTCTGGTCCGGCGATTTCCACGAAAGAGGAGGGAGATCACGTGTTTCTGGTGGGGCTGAGCTTGAGGTACCAACTGTTGCTTAATCCCGTGGCTTTATGGGGCTATACTAACAATTTCCACTAAATCAATGTACATCTCGCTCCTCCCATCTTTGTCCCTTCCGAGCCTTCGTCATTGTCTCCCCTGTATTCTCTCCCACCTTCCTTATCGACAGGCCGGTCAGGCAGTCCTCGGGATTTTCCCTTTCTTCCTCAGACAAATTGGTTTCTACCACGATTTCCAACTCGATCTTCCTTCAATTTCCAAAAGTAAACCAACCAACCAAGAAGCAACCACCACCTACTTCCCCACCATGCTACTCGACATGCTCGCCGCCGCCGAATTGAAATACCTTTCTCTTCCCTCGGCAGCTGCCGCTACCTTTTCATGATGCTTTATTTGGCGCGCCTTCGCCATCTTGTTCATTAAGGCGTTGGTACTCTTGAAGGGCCTGACCTTGATGATGGAGCACGCGGCGCGGAAACCACTCGTCGTTGCCTCCACCAAGACTTTGAACACCGGCTGACCCTCATAGGTATCTCTCACGACCTTTCCTTTACACTTGACATACCCATCGGCGTCCGTTGTCCCTTTTGTCTGCTCATCGAATTCTATCCTGACCGAAGCCTGCGCCTCTCCCTCGTCGCCATGAACGAGATGAAGTTGGCACCATACCGAGATCCTCAACGCCCCTAATCCGTCCGTCCGCGTCGTCACGAATACCGCGCAACATTGGAAATCTCTCGACCCCTGACTCAAGAACAGCATGCGCTCACCGTCCCAGCTCTCCTCGGGTTGGAACTGGCTTTGTTGCGGACGGTACTTGATGTCAGCCATCGCCGTAAACACCTGCGACAGGTTAAATGCCCACCGATGACTCGAGCCTAGCATCGTCGACGCCACCTGCGACACCGTCTTCGTGATATGAAACCCCCTACTTTTGCGCAACACGGGCTGTTGCCCCGGTCCCGTCGGCCACATCGGCAAGATCTCCGGCATCACGCGGCAGTAAAGATCCGAGCCATGCTGCTGCAAGAACACGCCGATAGCCTTGTCCTTTTGGCTCCTGTGATAACACCCCAGGTCAAGGATATACGTTCCCTCGACATTCTTAAACCTGGAACTACCGCTTCTTAACCCATCCCCTGGCGCCGGCGTGATTCGTAGCCCTTTGCTCGTAATAAGACACTCGGCGTTATACAACGGGTTGCCCCAGACCTCGATGTCCCTACAGCTCGCGAACTCCTTGGGACTAGGCGCCAATATGCCCCAGTGCTTCTGATGCTGTGTCGCCGACCCTCTCCCAGTCTTCCAAGCAAACAGGCTGAAGTCATTCGTCTCCTTGATGATCTCCTCCTGCAGCCTTATAAACGCCTTCTCTCCCTCTCCATAGAGCAGCGGGATCTGCACGTCGAAGATACCGAGTAGACAATACGCCATATCCTCCGGACGGGTGGTCACCCGCGAAGAAGCCCAGGACATGCGCTGCGCGGCGGGGATGGTCGGGAGCAAGGCGCTGTTCTCGAGAACAGACTCGCTGATTTGGGTGATCTCGGCAAGGACGTGTTTCAGAGCGGGCTTCTCGCCGACAAACTCCCAGTTGCTGTTGTAGAACCCCATTTTCGAGGGAGCAATGAGCTCTTGCAGGGTCCAGCCGCGGGTAAACCAATAACACGCTCCGAACCGTCGAACCTTCTCGTCGTGACTCAGGTGGTCCATTCGTTCGGCTTGGGTATGCGATGATGTCGTTGAACCCGTCCTGGACCCGGTACTCGCAGAGACATTGCTACCCACGTTACTCCCTCCATCATCCGACACCGGCACTGGCACAGGCTCCAAATCATCCAAAAAAGCAAAACAAACCGTCGCCCCGCGATACCAAGCCCACATGCTATTGATCGCCTCCGTCAGCTCCGCACTCGACTGTTTATTAATACAGCAGGTATCGACCCAAGCCCATTTGATCCCCGACTTCTTCGCGCGCTGACATGTCTGCTTGATCTTTGCGTATCCCCTTTTCTGCTCTAGTTCATGAGGTGGGAGAGAGGTGAAATCTTGAAAGGTCACTTCGTCGCCTGGTGACTGGTACCATGTGTGCGAGAGAATGGCGTAGGAGGGGAGTCTGTTGACGGGGCGCATGAAGGATTGTAGGGTTAGGGTGGTGGTGTCTATGAGGTGCATTTTGGCGGCGTTTCTTCTTCGACTGGAATCCAAGAAAGTTCTTGGGATGGAAATTGCTGTGAAGGTGGTCGTTCTCGGGGTTAAGTAACCCAGTGACCCAGCTCCCCAGAAAGCTGAATAATTCAGTTGCCGATTTGCACCATCATCTTGAAATCTTCTGGGGTTTCACGGCGCGCTTCCTACACTACCTACTGGATTCAATCTCACCTGCGCCTGCGGCGAGTGGTATCGCCAGCGCGGTTAACGTCCGGGGTGTGCGCGCCACGAAGTCCTCGTCTGCTACCTAGTGTGTGGTGACATTTTAGGGCGAAACAGGCTAACGGCCTCGGCTCACCATCACCCACTACAATCTAATACTGGTTTGTTTGTTAACTCGGGACCTCGAGTCAACTTCCTTAGGCGTTTTGACATCTTGATGATTCGTTTCGTTCAATAATCAAGGCGTATCTTACCTTGCATATACTGTTTTGGGAGTTTGATACGCAATATTCATTTTCATTAGAGCCCTTTTGAACCGTACAGAGCCATTTGTATCTATGCTTATGAGGGGTTGAGAACAATTTAAGAGAGATCTCGTCTCGTAGACCAGGCGTACCGAGCTAATAAACAAACCAGTATTGGATTGTACACGGCGCACATCTTCCCTATTTGGGCCACTAGACTGCTGGGGAATGATTGGGGAATCTGGGGGCTGGATAGGCTAGAGGCAGTTTTGATTGGTACCTGGCAGCAGTGTGGTTGGCGATGCTGTGGCGCATACTTTGTCTTGATTGTTTACTTTCCATTTGTTTTGCTCCTCTTTTCTTCTCTATGGCTCGTTTTCCTACCTCCGTTTTCTTCCCATTTTTGCCCTTGCGAGTCTGAACTTCTCAACATTCTTCGTCTTTGCGTTCAATTTTTCCTTTTGTTTCTCATACCCGTTTCTCGCCTGGTTACTGGGCACTTTGCCTGCTGTTTTCAAATTGTCTTGTTCTAGAGAGATAGACCACACCGCAACAACCATTTGCGATGGCAATTATGGTGTATTGGCTTGTCAGGCAGTTGTCCATGACAATAATCGTTGCTGATACTGTTTCTCTTGTTAGAGCTCAAACGGCGCTGGACCACAAGAAGACAACATTGACAAGCTGGGCATAGGAAGGTGTTCATACAAACCAAGCAGGACTGCGAAGAGGATATATAAGAACAGGCTTCCTTCCGAGTGGTTGGGGTGTCTCTTTTTCAGCTCCCTACAACTTTATCAATGAAGAAGGATTATCTATATACCCTATCACATCTCATAACCCTCCAAAACCAGGCCCAAAGCGGTACGGCTCAATACAAAGAGCATCTACAATCCAGCCCACTCTTTTCGTATATCCTGGACAGTCCTCCACTCGTTCAAGTGTCTGGAATAACCGCACCACAGCGGGTGCGGATACCCATCGTGGCAATGTGGCAGCATCCACAGCAACTGACTCTCCTCTCGGAAACGACAAGGCCAAGGAGTTCCACGCCAACCCAACTTCAACACTCAAGCAACTGGAAGAGAAGATCCCGACCTCGCTGTCTACCGACCTAGAGGTAGTCACTATTCTGCAGGGCGAGCTCTACACCAAAGAGACCTTTGACCCTGCGGAAGTGAAAAGGGACAAATGTGTTGACGTTACTAAAAACGGATGGTCCCTTCTCCGGCAAGTCCGCCAGGGTTTTCGCCAACCCGCAGTGCCGCTGCGCCGCAAAAGTCTGATAGATGCGAATGGAGTCGAGCTGCGATACGCGGCATGCGCCCGGAATATCACAGGATTAGCCTGTGACTGGCACCGACACTGGTGGTGCGCATGCACGGCGGCACGGCACCTGCCATCAGCCAACCGAGTCCTATGGCCATTGGCCAATGACATCGCACGCACGCACCAGTGGGCCTCGGTTTGGATCCACAGGGCACGGCTCAGACTGTACACCTTCTCCCTCTCCCTTTCTCTCCTCGTACAACTACGTATCCAACTTACCCCCCAACGTTCGTGTTGCCCCGTGATACGGAATGCGCTCTGCGGGCGCTCCTGCTTGGAACAGCTCCGGCATCTCAAGCCCACCATCAGGACTTAAACGGCCATCCGATTCCCTAGGGTCAATAATTACCAAGTTAGTACCATCGTCGCGGACGCTCAGCAAGATCCAGTCGCTGTTCGTTACGAACAGTTCCATCATCCGGCCGTCTAGGCCCTATTTGCTATCACACCTGCCATGGACAGGGAGTTTGTGAAGCAAGCCATTCGCAACGCGGCCAGCGTCCTCCATGCTGGCCACGAAAAGCAATGCCGTGCAGCCGACTGCAACGCCCGTGCCTAGAAGGCAGGACTGCACGGCCGTTCGTGCTTTGATTAGGTATTTGGGCAATAAGCGCGGTTTATAGCTCTAAGTGGAAATCCTAATCCGTCAGACCAATAGAGAAGGTACCTACCTATTCCGATTACGGGTACTACGCCTAATTACCGGTGGAGAATAGCGCGCAGTGCGCGCGGTCACCAGGGCCCGCCACGGTTCCCACACCAGAACTCTGATAGCCCACATGTTGCGTTGACGACTGGTTCCGATGCTTTCACACGCTTTCGGTGTTCTTGAGACGCCGAAATGGTAAAGTCGCGTTGGGATCAAGTCGTGAATCACGACATAAGAGCGGGGCTGTGGCCGGCCCGTACATCTTTCCACCTTCGAAAGATACCTCGTTGGCGGCCGCGGACGAGCATGCTAACCTGGCTCACAACAAGCTGGGGATCATGGCCATGGATCTGCGGGACTTCGTGACCAGGTACCGGGACGGGCAGCCAGACCAGGACTTGACCGACCAGGAATTCGAAAAGTTTGGCCACATCGACCTTTAGGCTAGGAGAATCTTCGCTAGAAACTACTTTACCACGTCGACTACGCTCTACAACTGCTTAGCAGAGGGCAAGCTTAGCCCTGCAGCTCAGTCTGAGCTGCAGAGGAGCGCGGCGGTGCCATTGCCAATGGAAGCCAAGGCCAAGGACGTTAACTGGCCTGGCGCCTTCGTCTTGCTACCGAGCAGGCTGCCGGCGACGGACGGGTCAACCATTCAGCATATCAACACATGTTCCATGGCGACGAGGAAAAGAAACCAAGGCATAGTCCTGGGACGCTGGGAGATGGCGCAGAGAAGGCCAGGAAGGTTCCAGACCACGTCACGTCTGGTTCTCGATGTCCGACCACCATGCCTACCTAGGTATCTTGGTTTTCGCATCCCGATAAACCCTCAACCGGAAAGCTTCGTTTATCTTTCTTCAATCCTTACACTTATCTCTACAAAAATTCCTCATTATGAACCCACTCTTACAAATGGCACCTCCGTGCCGTAACGCACATACTAGGCGCCTTCAACCAGTGCACCAAGGCGACATAAACTCGCCCTCGCCCATTATCACCACCAAAGTGCCCGCAACTACCTTAATCTGTGGAAGACCAGCGCGGGCACGGTACCCGGCCATAACTGGTGCAGGGGCCGTGTCCCGCAAAACAGCAGCGGGAAGAAGACCCACTGCAGAGCTTGCCTGGCATGTGCGAAGTAGCCATCACGGCATGCCGCCCACGGCTTCTTGAAACTGCTGGCGGTGCCTTTCGCGCCATGGAAGGACATCTCGGTGGACTACGTTACCCCGCTAACGCCCTGCCTGCGTCGCGGACAGGAGTTCAAGCACGTCGCCGTCGTTGTTGACCGCCTGACCAAGATGCGACACTTCATCCCCACCGTTGGCCTTACGGCCGAGGAGCTGGCGGATCGTTTCATCGAGAGGATCTACAGCATCCACGGGCTACCGGACTCCATTGTCTCTGACCGCGGCTAGGACTCCCGTCGGTTCTTTCCGGGGAACAACGTCGACGGCCCGGACATCGGTATCAGAAGGTTCCAAGATGCCATCATTGAGAGGTGGAAGATGGGCCGAAACACGAATTCCGACAGCCCACCGTGGTTTTCAATTCAATCCCCGCGCCAACGGTTTCGAAGCTGATCCCAGCATCATCTGGTTGCAAGGCCAAGACCCAGGAGAGTCATTCAGGCTCTTTGAGAGGGTCAGCAATTTGTGCAGATCCAGCAAACACAAATTATCCGGGACTATCTCCGCCGTCTGTGTGGGCATGGTGTTCGACTACGCCGTTGTGCAGGCGTGCGCGCCCTGCGTTTAAGACACCGCCCCGATTTAGACGGGAGCTAAGGTGCTCATGCAGCCCAAATTCCCCAAATTCCTATCCCCAATGAAGAGCAGCTGAAAACCCTAGCAGCGACGCGAAAGATTTGATTTCGCCGTCAGGCGTTTCACGGAGGCGAGAGAAAGGGAAGCGGCGAGACTCGAAGGCCAAGAGGAAGAATATGATCCATTGAACACCCGCCATTCTCTGCGCAAAGGACTGGATTCTTTGTTGGCATTCGGCACACGGCGGACAGGGAAATAAATGTCAACAGCAACCGCAGTGATGGTTGAGCATTCAGGAATTGGGAAGCATGGTACTGGCAAGGAGCACAGAAATTTGCATTGCATTTGGAGTTCATGGTTGACTTTTTCAGGCTTTAAAAACTCAGCGTTGTAGCAGTAGTAGGGATATAGAAATATCAGGATATGGCTGGGTCAGCATCGGGAGTTATGGAACCGTCAGAAAGGGAGATGGCATGGCATTTGGAGTTCATGGCGAATTTCGCGTCAACATTTGTGATTTGTCCGATGTATCATGTTTTATGTACTCTGTATTCCTATGTCCTCAAGCCCATGTCATTCCAAATTGGTATTTCTCTTTGTTGTTCAATCTGACGCTCAGCAACTAGCTCTCCCCTTCTGCCTCTACGAAGTAAAATCATCAAGACCCTCCCTCAACAGCCTCCCACTACCGCACCATCCCCAGGCCAAAAACACCCGCCGGCTCCAACCCAAGTTAGTCTTCAACGACGCCAGCACTACCGACGCAAAGAATGCCGGAAAGAACTTGGCCATCTTCCCCATTGCCCTTCTCATACCCTGGCCTCTATCAGCCTTTCGAAAATGTACGCAACAGAGCCCGCCAAAGCGCCAACGCCAACAGCCATGACCCGGGACTTCCCCTCCTAAGAGAAGCCCCCGGGCAATAGCCTGGCGGCGCTGCGATGATTGAGCAAAGACTTCACCCACCCGGGTGTTTCGCCCACCACACACTTGTTGCCAGTAGTAATTGGAGGGGGTACCTTCGCAGCATGCTGATTGCGTCTCTCGAACCAGGGATGATTCAGCACCTGTTGAAGAGTCGCGCGATCCTTGGGATGCCACTTGAAGATGGACATGAGCAGCTCAAACAGCTGGTCGGCTTCTTTATCGTCCAGCCGGAACTCAATGTGCCCATCCTCCTCCTCCTCGTCATCCTCATCAACCACTTTCTTGCCGTCTCTTCTGGCCTCAACGAAGGGCAATTGCACAATGCTTCCCAGCTTGTTGCTGTCGGGGTGTTTCTCTTGCGACCGCCACAGCTCATACTGTTTGTTCATACCATCGGCCTCTTCTTGCGTGACAGATAGATATATCGTCCTCTGCAGGTTTCTCCGGAACGTCTCCTGGCCGGGGCTCATGACGCGCTCGCCTCTCTTGGCTCTCTCGTCCCTCTCGGCATCCTCCTCCTTCTTTATCTTTTCTAGCACCTCCTTCGGGTACGGGGAGGGAATCTCGGTGATGAACTTTTGTTCCCTCTTGTCGTGGTTGCTTTCGTCTTCCGACATGGCGACATCCGCCGCAAAACACCTGCTCTTCGGCCGCCGCTTGTGCTCCTCCTTATACGCCGTCCTGAACGGCTCGGTCATCAGCCCCATGAGCTCCTCCATCTTGGCGGCATGCAGGTCGACGTCGTCGCCCTCGTACTCGTTAACAAAGGGAGTGAAGCCCAGTGCCAGCTTCGTGATGCAGCAACCGAGTGCCCAGATGTCGGACGCAGGGCCGAGCAGCGCCCGTTGCCGGAACCGCTCCTCGGGAGAGGCGTAGGGTAGGGTAATGCCTGTGCAGCCCTCTTCGGGCGGGTTGAGAGCGGAGTAGGACACGCCGAAGTCGGTTACGGCGAGCGAAGCGGCGCAGAGACCCGAGTGAAAGCCTATGGACGTGGAGTCGACGAGGTGTTCGGGTACGGAGGGTGCCGAGGCGCGGGTGATGGGCTTCTTGTCCTTTTCGGAGACAATCCGGACGGTTCTGGGCTTGTAGCCGTTCAGGAAGGATTTGCGAAGGGTTTCCTCGGGGAGAGAGTCGACGCCGGGGCAGAGGCGGACGAGGATGTTGTCGGGTCGAAAGTCGCCGTGGCAGAGGCCGCGGGAATGGATGAACTCGAGAGACTTGGCGAGCTGGAAGCAGAGGTCCTTGACCAGGGTGCGGTGTTGGGCATAGTGGGAGCTCATGGAATTGACAGTGATGGCAGAGAGTGCGAAGACGAGGGCGAGGTGGCGGCCGTTGGGGCCGTCGATCCAGAAGTGCTCAAGGGCAATGGAGATATGAAAATCGTTTTCGACGGTTGAGCGTTCAATGTCGCGAAAGGCCTCCATGGCGCGAAGCTCATCGCAGTCGGGCTCTGACGCTGTGGCGGACATGACCTTTACGGCTCTCCACTTGGGGGTCGGGAAGAGTGTGTCCTGGCACAGCCATACAGTGCCGTAGCCGCCATGGCCCAGTTTGTGTACCACACGGAATCGGCCGTTGTCACCGAGTCGGTCGCCGAGAATGATGGGATGGAGGCCGCCGAGCTTGTAGTTCTCTAACTTCTCCGTACACCCGTAGAAGTCATTTTCCATGGCATACAGCAACTTTGCTTCGTCAACGCCGGCATGGGCGGGGGGCTGGCCGTTGGGGCTCATGGTGTTGATGTTTTGCCAGATGTGTCGGGGATGTGTCGCGGGGTCTTTCTTGGCCTGGCCGCTGTTCTGCCAGTGACGCAATGGTGGTGATTATTTGAAGTTGAGTTGACGAGGGCAAGATTTGGGTGTGCAAGAATGAAAGGATTGAGAGCCTGCCGGCTGAGTGGTTTGGTGGTGTGGACTGGCATGAATCCGATGTGTTGTTGAACACGGAAGGTGCAACAGTTCAACCGTTGCTGTTCGGGTAATACCAACTGCCAAATTCGAATGGCAGCTGATCACGGCTGGAGATTCCGTCAGATTGCCCGCCCGACCGCTGCTTCTTTGTTCGTCGAACAGATATGACGAGGACAAACAAACAAACAAACCAAACAATGGAGACCTTGAAGGTCCACGGCAGAACCCAGGTAAATGGCCATTCAGATGACAAAGCACAGTCCAACATCCATTCACCGATCAAAGCTAATCGTTCGACAGACACACATCAGTCACCAGCGCTGAATGGTTTCCACCTAGTCGGGCCAGGGATGACCTTTAACGACAGCCAGAGATCACAGCATATTCCATCATTCACTCCATATCGACGTGGCCGTCTGATACACGAGTATGGACACCCTCTACCTTCGTCCAGACGGCCTGGTGGGTAAAGTAACGTACAGCATGTGTATTCAGTATTCACTTCAAAAAGCCTTGGTCATCTGACACGGGCCCTGAACAACAAAGCCATTTTCTCTTCACTTACATTCATCCGTGCTGTTCATGGTCCCTCAATCCAGAAATACTTTTCCATATACCGCAATGTCCCACTGTTCACTGGACAACGATTCCAAGTTTGGGTACTGCCGTTCTTTTAGGTCGACTGTTATGCAACCTGAAGGCATGTTTTGGCGCCGTGCCGCGACTGGACCGTGAACAATGGCGGTGATATCCCAAGGTTGTCCACCAATTCAGTGACCAGAGCTAGTCACCTTCACTGTCTACTTCCAGGTTTGACTGAACATCAAGGTTTGTCGAGGTAATTATTTCTCCCACGGGTGCAATCATTCTGCGCATAAGAACTTGTCCCTCTTCATTCTTCAACCGCTCTTCTCTCTCCCTTTCCCAACTTCGAACTCAACATCGCGAACTCAATACTCTCACAACAAAGCCTTACCTCAGACTCCAAGCACAATGCCGTCCGAACCTCGAGACATCAGGCCGTATCCGGAGTTCCACCAGGAATTGCACCAATTGCCTGAAAAGGGGGTACCCCTTTCGCAGCTGCATTTTGACCCCGACCCACAAGGCAGAAAGCGCCATATGGCCTCAAGCACGTCTCAGAAGCGCAAGATCACTATCCAATGGCTGTGTCGAACGGCCGAAGACACCGACCACCCATTCGCCGTCGCGCAAAGGAGCCAGACGGAGGAAATCTGCCGGGCGGAGGCAGATGAACTCGGGCTCAACTACGTCGCGATCCGTAACGGATTGTACAACTTGAGCGTGCTTTACGAAAACGGCATGCCCGTTACTTTCTACAATCGGGAAACGCAGCGCTGGCAGAAGAAGATCCATACCGTCGATTGGCATCTGACCGTTTGGATGGGAAAGTTCCAAGCAGGAGCTCCTGCTACACGGACACATCTTTGTGCACATCGATAATGACGGGTCAAGCCTTGGAAATTTTAGCCGGATGACCAATCCGGAAGAGCAGCGCCAATATCCTGATAAGCAAGGGAGGCGCACGGCGACTGAATTCTGGTCGCTGACAAAGGATGATCTCCTCCTCAAGGATGTTGCTCATTAATGGGTGCCGTAGGCTGACCTAAGCCCCCTCCCCGTCTCATCTCTTCACACTTGTTCCCGTCTGCGTTGTCGGAGGATATCGCTCTTTTCGACCCCCCGTACGTTCTATCCACCCACCCACTCAGTCCGACAATCGTCCATCCCGATCCTGAAGCCAGATGGAAAACGGCACATGAGATATCATCAAGCGATACCACGGAGAGTTTCATCACGATGCTACTACGGCGATTAGTTTAGCAAGGTCTTTGGGCGTTTCACTTTTCTGTTCCCGTTTATTTCATCGCCATGAGAACGACATCAACACACAGCGACACTTGACGAAGGGAACCCAGAAGGGAAGACGACCTTGGTACAGGGCTACTGGAGGACAGTAACTGGGATTGAGGGCTAGGAAGCATGGAAGTTGTGGTACGTGGTCTGGCTCGGTGTTTAGATACGAGGCAATGCACAGGAATTAGGATTTGGTAGGAATGAAGAAGGGATACCTACTACCTAGTACATATCTTTGCTATTTGCCGCTTCGTACATGACCCCTACCTTTTGCATTCAAAATGTTGATCATATGCTGAAATGAATATTTGTTCCGGTGACTCCTTTTCTACTGTGCCTTTTGATGTCCGTGTCGTCGTTCTTTGTACGTAGCTTATCTCGAAAAATCACACTTTTTAGTATTCAAAAGCATTCGAGTGCGCATTTTTCTTCATTTGGTAGAGTGGATTAAGGATGCGACGTAAGGAACCCAAGTAATCACATCGCTTGACTGGTAAAGTTGATTATTACGCGACCGTAACGATGTTACCAACGATACCGTAAGAATAGGTAATTGACACTCGCCCGACACAGAAGGTGTTTAGGAGACGGTGAATCGCAGTTCTATTGGGCATGTAGTTTAATGCTTCGAGTTCTCGACAATGATTCGAACATAGCCTCTTACATCCCCCGTTTTTGTTTCCTGGATAGTTGAAATGGCGGCCCTGAAGAGTCACGATGGTCCGTGCTGCGCCTCAGATCGTTCCTTCTTACGATGAACACTTGGAGAAATCGAACTATGAAAGCGCAGTCATGGCTTGAATACGTCTAAATACTTTATAAGGTCATTTGCTTGCCTGTAAAGATAGTCAGCATCATCAAAGTTAACAAAACCGCAACGATCACGCAATCAATATATACTCCATGCCTACCAGCATCACTTGGATCTTTCGAATAGCAACATCCAACAACACACCCGTTCTCTTCTCCTGAGTTCATCACCTGTTTGAATAAATAAACAAGGAGACATCAACTCTTCCAACGCATATTCGCATATTCTGCCACGTCAAGGCAGATCCCGACAACCGACTAGTGTACCTACGTGACCCCCCACCTACGCTCCGTGTACACCCCCCCGCCAGCGCGCCTACCAGACCTGTTCGAACTGCACAACAGTCGTCTCAACTACACATCTACCTCCAGGCGGCAATTTGGCCAGCAAGACACATACACTGAAAGTGTCTTCGAAAACGGGCGCCCGACTATGATTTGGGACCCGAGAACCGGCCGCATGAAGAAGATGCAGAGAGACGCCGATTAGCACATCACCGTCGTGATGGGCCACAACATCAACGAACTTGTCCTGCATGGCCACATCTACATCAACTGGGACGGGTTGGCCGATAGCAACATTACCATCGTAACCAATCCGAAGAAGGGGGGTGGACAGAGGCAATGGTTCTACGATGGACCCGAGGTATCCAAGCAGTACTGGGGCACCATCAGGGGTAATACTCTCCCCTTGAAGGCCGACGCAGTAGTCGCTCCCAGTACCTAGGCTGCTCGCTTTTCCTGCTTTCACATGGTCAGTACCTACTTTCCTGTACCCCTTACCTGAAGAGAGTCCTATCCAACAAGCAATAGTATGGTATTGCGGTTGATTTTCTTCTTTATGAGCGGCGCAAGTAGGATACCCTTGGCTTTAATATTCGAGTTTCGACAAGGGATTACACGGCTCTTCACATTCGAGGTCCGTCGGGAATGGATGAGCAGGGAGTGGAGCGCTATTATGACGGCGACACTTAACTAAATTGTTTGATACAGTAAGAGGATTAGGGGAGCTGTACTCTACTAGGAGTTTGAGATAGAAGGTATTACAGGTTGATACCAAGATTAGAATGGACAAGTTTGATCGGAAAGAAATACAGCAGCATACCGTACCTTAAATCACTCCAACGTACACAAGTGATTTTTCACACTGAAATAAGACTTATCCCATCGTGATAACCATGTCAACAACGTAGTGAAGCTTATAATATTCATCCATACTCCACTTTAATCCTTGTCTTCGTCGATGAATTGCCCGTGTACCTACTACTGAAACTTTACGTTTGCCACACAGCAGTTTCACACTCTAGGTATGATCTCATCCTGTTCTTGTGTTTGCATGTAAGGAACTCTCCTTTTAGAAGCACTGATAACCATTTTTAAATAGGACATTCCAATTTCGGAGCAGTGATCAAGCGCGCGGCGTAAGGAAGAGCAAGTGATTGCATCGCCTACTGGCAATGTTGATTATTACGAGCAGCGTAACGTTGTTACCAAAGTTTCCGTAACAATGGACCAATGACACTCGGCCGGGACAACAGCATTTCAGACAATTGCAACTTCAATTGCTATGTGCCTATGTTGATAAATGACTCCAACGCATGTTATTGAGTAGTATATAACCATTTTCAGTCCTCCTTCTTGTTTTCGGGATACCTTAGTTGAAGCGGCCGCTCCAAGTCCGAGACAAGCGCCGATGGTCCGTGCTGCGCCTCCGATACTTCTTTCCCACGATGTATGACACTCGAAGAAACCGAACTGCGAAAGTGACTGGATGGTTCAAATTAGCTAAGCTAGCAATAATCTTTCTACCAGTCTTGAATGCCTTCGCTGCCGAACAAAGAAAACTTGACAAATACCACATACAACTTCGCTTTCGGCACATACAACTCCCGCATCAAAGGCACCAACGACAACAGCTCAAACATACATCGCGACATTTGCGGCGTTGACATGGACACAAAACCCAAGCCAAACGACAATAGACCAACCGACAGAGATGGAAACGGATTTTGGTTTTGCCTAACCCCCAAATGTTGTACGAATTGCCTCTTCCCAAGCATGTTTTCATGCAACGCCCTTCTCCCATCACAGCAATCTCCTCCAATGGCAAGCGTTGCTGCATTATGGAAACGCTTTGGTGTTTGACAATTTACCATCAGATTGAACTGCTATATGCAACAATCTTGCGTGTTGATGCTGTCCCAAATGGGAACAATCTGTAAAGAAACAATCACGAATATAGTTGCGTGCGTGGTGAAAACCAGGGGAGGCAAAAGGGAAAGGGCTAACACTGTTTCATGGATGTCAACGGCAAACGAGCGTACAAAATACCTCTATCCATCACCATCCATCAATGATCAGGAAAGAATCCATAAATTGATGCTTACTTGGCCCCTTCATATTCAGTTGTTCGTCACTCCAATGTTCCGTCTCTTCCCTCTTCCACGAGACGATGCGTGGACGAGAGGTGCCTGTAGGTGGAGTGATGCCTCCCTAGGTATACTCACGCATGCTTTATGAAGAGCCGTGACAGCGCTCCGGAATGATCTGAAGCCCAAGGCGTTTATGAGAATCATGGAGTTCCCGCGTATATATAGACCGCATCTGTACCCCGACCAAATTCCCATCTTTTCAACAACAGTAACTATCCCTTAGTTCTGCAACAAACCTCCACGGATAGCCACGAGCCAAACCTCGTTTGATAACTACCACAGATTCTCAAACATTACCTTCATCAACCTCCATTTCGTTGCGAAGTCAACACAAGATACACCTCCAAGGACAACTTCAGAAGTAAGCAATTTAAGCCAACCTCGACCTCAAAGTCCAGTGTCTACCTCCATCTGGATGGGAAAGTCCAAGCATGAGCTCCTACTCCATGGACACATCTTCGTCCATATCGATAACGACGGGTCAAGCCTCGGGAACTTCAGCCGGATGACCAATCCGGAACAGCAGCGCCAGTATCCCGACAAGTAGGGCAGGCGCACGGCGACTGAATTCTGGTCTCTGACAAAGGATGAGGACGCGGGGAGGTGGGAGGAACCAATAGTCCAGTACCGGCAGAGCACCCGCGCCGGCGGTTCGGCAAGAATGAGCAGGCAGGGCACTGACGATTTCACTCAAATACAAGCTATAATTTGCCCAGCGTCTGTCCTTTCTCAGTAGGAACAGACTACGCCGTAGACTTAGTCCATACCGGTCCCAACGAAGACACAAAACCTCCACGACGAGTTAAGGACCGTTCGATAACGGATCGATGCTGTGAGAAGCCGGGTGTCAAACGAGAGCAGTACGTGACGCCATATCATGTGCCGGCAAGAACTCGGGACTTGAGGGGCGAAGAACGTTGTCTGTACGGGCATACATACATACCTGGAGAAGGTCCTTCGTGGGGGCGGAAGACGGAGAGGAGTATGATCTCTACCAGGCTTGGGCGGAACGATGAAATTGTCTGGATCGAGATTCGAGGAGTCGAGAAAGAATGAGCAAAGGAATTGTAACTTTATACCACGACGTATGGTCCGGCTAGGTAGGGCCTAGAACTAGACAACAGAATCATTGGATTTTGAAGTAAGAAGGCGCGGAAAGTTGATCACTTGATGCCGTTGGTAGTTGGTATACAGTCGCAGTCTCGGCAGCTGCACAAGCCAGTCGCCTGCATCTGTATGCCTTACCTACCCGCCTTCCTCTCCCAGGTTTCCACCGGCACACCGGGCAACCGCCCGCGGGCGCCTTCCATCCCAAACCTCATACCTTCTCGCCAGCCGCTCCTTCCAGTTTCAATGGCATATAAGGCCCTTGTTCGACCCCTCCTTCCAACACCTTCAGCCGACGACCAGTTCGATCCTGGTCATTTGGCGCAGTCAGTAGCACCTCTACCCGCTCTGCAACCTCCAGACAGGGTGTACCTTCTACACCTAAGAGTCGTGATGGTACCAGCGTCAGGAGGCGCAGGAGGCAGGCGCGTTCCTCTGCTTGGCCGCGCCATACGAAGATTGGATGGCAAGCACGGTTGGGACCTTGGTTTGGCGACGACACTCCTCCTCTTGCTCCTTTATATACGCAATTTCCATCCGCTCTCACTAATAGATTCGGTCCCTACTTGTTTTTATTCCTTTTCCACCCTCATCCCACCTTGTCGCGACCTGACGCCAAAACCCAACAGCGCGCCGCCCTTCTCCTATTGTACACGCTATTCAGAACTCGCGACGAACCCCCCAAAAACATAAGATGAAGCCAGAAACGACCAAAGTTCGCGAGCAGTTCCAAAGCTCGTTTACCTCCCAAAGGGACCGGTTGTGTGAGTCAAGGCAACTATTGATGCGCAATCACGGGCGGTTGGAGGTGGGATGACGGTGACTAGAGAATAGGAGAGAAATGACCCACCCTTTGCAGTTGTAAATACCTACCCTTCCACGCGCCTCTCGCTTCCAACTTTCTCCTCGCGAGATCACACGACTCAACCCTACTTATATCTCATAGAATCCAACGACCCAACCAAGAATCATCAAAGCCCACGATGCCCAAGCGGCCCAGAGCGATGGCGTCCACCGCGGACCTGGCAACCGGCGAGCCCAACGAGGATAGACGGAAGAGGTTGTCGCCGGAGCTGAGTACGGCCTCTGACGAACCTGAGGTTGTCAACATGGAAAAGGAAACGGCAGGTGGGGACATGGATCAGGATGAGGAAGACGACGACGAGCATGATGACGATAAAGATGTCGACGACGAAGACGAGAGCGAGAAGGACGAAATAAATCCCCCTGATAATGGGTACATACCCTCGCCGTGGAGCGTTGGAGATGCCTCAACCCCAAAGGACCCGTTCGTGGAAGATTCGCCGCAGGTAGACTTGATAAGCGCCTTTCATAACGAGCGTGGCAACCACGATTCTCCTCATCAAGCTACCGTCCCCCTCCCTAGATACCCTGCAATCCTGTCGCTCAGAAGCGAGTCAGACTACGAGAACTACCACAAGCGACCGCGCATCAACTTTGGTCGTCCTGAATGGAGAGCGTACTATTCTCTCCCGCCCCGACCATGACGCCCCGCGGGTAGACGTGGTCGCTAGTTGATCCATGGAACACCATGGCGACTTCACAGAAGGCTGCAATTGTTGCGCTGTATCGATCAGCAACCCATCACTGGAGCAGGAGTACCACCCACAAACACCAGATGATGGGTCAATCATCTTGCAAACACTCGAGCAGGATCAACCACACAACAAAGAAGCAAATAGGAAACGTTCGCAGACTAGGTTGGATCAATGACAACATTAGCAAAGCAAACCACATGGCCTTTGCCTTACAGGCCTCTCTGCCATACGATCATTCTTCAAACCGGTTTCCTTTACTCAAACAACCCGCCTTCTACGGCCCTCCAGTTCTTTGTTATCACCTGTCGATGGATGGGTACGGTATATAATTTCATCCCGCTTCCTTCCTTGATACAAATTCTCCTCTATGCCATTCCTCTATCTATCCTGTGGTACTTGAAGCTTCTGCAACGAAGATGGAGCTACATCCAAGTCGACTTTCAGACGGAGGAGATGAGAGAGACCAGCTCCACTTCTGTGGGGGGGGCGCGCGGGCGGGGGGGGGGGGGGGGGGGGGGCGGGGGGCGGGGCCGGGGGCGGCGCGGGCGC
>MU859201.1:0-57811 GCA_033297205.1 Pseudoneurospora amorphoporcata | reverse complement strand
TCCCTGGGGTATTTTAAGGTTCTGCAACGAATTTGGCGCAAAATAAAAGTGTACTTTCCCCCGGTGTTTTTGATTTTCACCCCCACAAATTTTGTGCCCCCCCCCCCCCCCCCCCCCCTTCCCGCTAGGTAGTCCTAGCAAAGAGGGAAAGACCCCGACCTCGACTCGCCTGACGAAAGAGGAACGCACCAGACTGTCCGCCGGCCACTGTGCCCTGTACGTCGGCGTTCCCCCGTCCTTCAACAAGCTCCGCGGAAACCCGTTCTGGGACGCAGTGATCGCACACGTTGACCAGTTCACGGCAAATCTTGGTACCGATATCAGGGTCCAGAAGTCCGGCCAAGCTTACTTGGCATTTAATTTGAGACTCCCGCAGCCCGGAACCGGGCTGCCATCCTGTTGAACAAGAAGTCGACCGTCTTCCGTTACGAAGGCGAAGTGATCCCCTCCTCTGTTCTAACGTTGGCAACCAGTACGGCGACCCTTTGGGTACCTATCGAGGATACTCATAAGAATGTCAAAAGGGAAGTGCCAGCTGAACCAAAACCTGTTGGACATCTCAGACTTTGGTTGTCACGAGCATGTCGAGATAGTCGACGAGACGAAGAGATCTAAGGAGTAGATGTAGAAGAAAAGCTCACCAAGCGGCACTCCAGGGCCAAGCAACGTAAAGGCAGACACAACCGAGGGCTGGTAGGGAAACACGACTGCAAATGCACCGGCCTTCAAGGACAACGGCGGAAGTAGCCATATCCCCGCTTGATAGGACGACCCTAGATTAGCCCGTCAACTTCTCTGATGAGGAATTGGGTCAGGTATACTCCGACAGGCCGAGCGAGACCTACATCAGCTATCGTTGGATGCGTTACCAAGACTTTGGACATGGACAGTTCGTTGGGCTTGTACTCGTTACAAATCGTCCGTCATGGGGAGAAGACACTTGCTACTAGCCCTTACCTCTCCATGTGGAAGGCCACAATCCGTCGAGAGCATCAATGACGGCGATGGGCACTCGTCCAGAGCATTTGGAGTGGATGAACACGCTGCTTATCTCATTCCTTGCGGGTCGAGATCGCTTCCCTTTTGGTCCTAGAACTTTAGGCCAAGGATCATCCCACCCCGAATTGACCATTCGCTCCCTTATCTTGGCCTATAAATAAAGAACCCGTCTTCCCGCAAAACAAAATCGTTGTCCCCCTTCAGGCACCTCCAAAGCGTTCTTCCATCGACAGGAACTTGTCCACATGGCCCATCAAACTTCTGGGTCCCCTTTGCCCAAGTCGGCCGGCAGTGTTAGTATCTCTGGTCGCTTTACGTTCATGCGCCGGGCTAACGAGACAAATTAGGTCAAGGGAGTCATAAGTCTGGGGGAGCAACAAGACTGAAACCCACTCGAAAGGATGAAGAGCGCCAACGACGCCAACGAAAGCAACGCCGAAGCAAGGTCTAGTGGTGACTTTACTGGCGATGACGGAACATCACCCACTCCAACCAGCGTGTCGACCTCACTCGAGCCACAACAGACCTCTAGATCGGCCAAGATACTTCCCAGTATCGAGGTCAGTCACCATCAAGGGTACAGCGAGGGCAATACGCCACCCCTAGAAGACATGAACGACACCATCGAGGGGGACCTAAACAGAAACAGCTCCGCATATTCCGAGCCTACCATTCTTGAGCGTGATGCATCTTCTACATCTCCAACACAAAGTTCACGGGGATCAAGCAATGAGGACGACATTAGAAATTCGCCCTTGCCCCATTCGGCCTCATCCCCCTCGCCCTCACCGACCCAATATTAAAATTCCTTTCCCTGGCCATCTCTGCCTGTCACAGAGCTACCCTACCTCTCACCAACACCTGTTTCATCGGCGACCGCATCAACCTCATCGTGCGCGCACAGGATTCCTACCTGTTCCTCGCACAACAATCAAAGTCATACCTTAGTGCTTGCTTGCGCCCCGTAACACTTTGTTGTGCCTAACCTTGCGTTGAAGCGCAACGAGTGATTTCGGTCGAACCAAGCTTAGCAGGAGCTAACGCGGTAATCTGGTTCTCGCGAACTTCACTCTTCGGCGAATCGTGCAATCGCCAGCAGCGAGTCGAGGACTCCAGCAACCCCAGAACGAAATAAGCAAGCGCTCAGAACAACGACCACACCTCCTGACTCCAACTGGGTCAAGTTCTCGCCCGCGCCCACATTAGGTTCCTCGTTATATACGTCTTTCTCCGAAGGTGATTCTTCAGAGGAAGAAGGCTTGGATGATGAAATGTTCATCTTGTGGAACGAGGACAATGATAGCGACGACTACAACAGCGAGGATGACGGCGCAATCGAAGCGAAAAGTGCCAGGGGTAGCGAGAAAGGCGGCCTCGCTCCGTTCGCGTCCAATTATATGCAATAGCCTGACGTCGATGACCTTAATGCCCCGGCAGCTGAAGCAATCTACATGTACGAGTGCGACAACTCGGACGACGAGCTCCATCCTAAAGGGGTACAGTATCCGGGGATGAACGTTTTCCGTCTAACAGAGTATAAACATGATAACTGGTCTCAGCATGGAGACCAGCAGCGCAACGTAATGTACTTTACCGACAGCGAGGATGATGACAGCGACGACGACGGCCCTGAGTGGTACTTTGAAGGCGAGCAAGAGACTGATGCACAATGTTGGGGAGGAGGAATGCGGATCATTTTCTATAACTCTTTCTGATTTTTGGCTTGCGTGAGGGGCCCCGGGGGGAGTGGTTTTCGCTGAAGGTGGTGAGGGTTGGAGCGACGACGGCGACGACCATGTCTAAAAGCAAGCATTTACTTGAAGATTTCCAACGCGTTGAGGATATGATCAAAGCTTGATGGTGTCTGCTACTGGTTGTGTTCAACTTGACGGCAAGTCGGTCGCTTATGGGGAGAGGAATAGTCAGGAATGTCTGTGGACATGAGAAAGCAAGGGCACCAGTGACGCGGGTGGTTGATGAGAGTGATGTACAATGGGACATGGTGGAGGGAAATCGAGAAGTGGTACAAATCAAGTTAGTCCAAGTTCCCCCCTTTCTCTACATAGTCAACTCTTCAATTTCGGATTTGTGCTTGATTCTTTTGCTGGTGCATGGACCACACAACACTTTTTATGTGTTCTTGGAACATCAAGTGAAGGGTCACTATCCCGCATTGACCATTCACTCCGTTCATCGTTTGCGTTTGCTACCTTCCCCACTCCGAAGCCCATCTTTCCTTCGATGAACGGCCTTCAACGAAATCACTTAATGAAGAAAACGAACTACCAACACCACTCGCATCTAAACGAGGCTGACCAACCAGTAATGCAACAGCAGCCGTTGAAGACCCCTTCCTCCGATGCGGGCAGTAGCGTGAGTGTCACATATACTGATTACTTCTTCTCCAGTCCATTCAGCGGCTAACAACTGGATGCCAACATGAACAGCCCAAAAGGAGCTTGGAGGATCCCGATCAAGCGGACAGCAGCCAGCCCAAAAGGCGGAAAAGTACACCTGGTAGCGACGACAAAGGAATATCCGAGGATCTCCAGAATGAGCACAAGGGCAATGAACCATCCCATGACGGCATGAACGACAGCATTATCGAACCCATCGAGCGGGAACGGGAACAACTCAGGACCCCCTCACCGCGTCCCCGACGACATGGAACCACTGCCGAGCGTCGCGCGCCTTCAAATTCGACAAGCCCAGTCCAACAACGCGGAGTCCTAATCGCGGGAAACATACACGGCCCCGCCAATGTCCCCTTGCCGTTCTCTTCTTCTCCTCCCGCTTCCTGTTCCTCCGCTTCCTTTCCCTCGCCCTCGTCCTCGGCGTCCCCGTCTCGCGCGCTCCTACTAGCCGAGCTACCCCGCGGACTACTCTCCTCCTCCTCGCCCGCCTCATCAGTAACCGCTTCGCCCACACCCCCCTCTCCCTCCCGTTGGAGTAATTTCTCGCCCTCGCCGCCCCCGCCAAGCTCGCCTTTCTCATCTTCTACCTCCATCTCAGAGTGGCCGGCTGATGAGGACTGGCTCAATCACGGACATGGAGTAGTGCTTAATGCTGAGGCCTGGGCGATTTGGTTCAATCAAGTGATGGAGGGGGTTAATGGCGGTGATGATGGTGTTGTTGTTGATATGGGGGAGTGGCTGGAGGTAGATGCTGATTAGAAACCGGTAGAATTCGGGGCCTGGCCAGGCCTGGCTTTTGTCCCTCTTCATTAAGGTACCTAGGAAGGAGGATTGCGGGTCTTTGAGAGGGCGAGCCTTGGGGGATTCACTAGGAATGTTGATGTGAGTGACTTGAGTACAATACAAATGTCGAGTCATATCCCAGGGCTTACAAGCAACGCGATCATTGTGTACGGTATATATGTGGGAAGGCACCATTGTACCTCGTTGCTTTTGGCAACTGTTGGAAATTGGCTCGGGTTAAAAATACCTACCTCTACGATCAGGTATCATCAGTTGAGCCCATACCGTACTTGTATATATGATCATCCGGTCTGTTATGAATCGCAGTTCTACGACCTTAACCAAGGAAACATCATACTTCTGTCATGGTAGCCATTGGCATACAAGATATCCCACGATGTCATCAGTAACAACTTCAGGAGGGCACATACTTGCATGCCTTTCTATCTCCAGAGTCGGGTCTTCCCTTTGGCAAGGTTCTGGATCACTTACATCGATCGCGGTGAATTTAATATTGCCGGCAACAAGAGGGATCCAGTCCAAACCTTGGTGGCCTGGAAGTTTGAACCTTGGAGCTCCCTTGCGACCATGAAGGACGGTACTCAGGTTCTCAAAATCGCCTCCATTCACGTCGCTCCGTTTTGCTGCTTTATAAGTAATTCGTCCTTGTAGGTACTGTCCCTCAAGTCTTTCCTCCGCTGATGCACACAAGTTGTACATGTTAACTCCAAACATATTGCAACCAGCACCCCGCACGATCCTCCTTTCCAACAGCATCATCAGACAGCATGCCAGCATCTAAGGACAGTGAGAGCCTGGCAGCCCGCCACACCCGCGCAACTTCTGGTAAACAAACCAAGAGGATGCGCGAAGAAGGGGACACTGGCACCCTAGAAAGAAAAAGGCCCAGGAAGAGCGAAGAAGTCGACATGGATGTTATTCGCGACCACATGGCCGCTTTTCTCAACGACATCCGCGCGACAAAAAAGAAAGATGACTGGTACGAAGCTCACCAGAAGCTCTATGGTCTTCTCAAAAACTGCCGCGCCAAAATGCCTAAAGAAACCTCCATCGACAACAAGATCGCGACCCCAAGCCAGTCGACCAAGCACAGCGAACCGGGTGCCCCGAAAACCAAACGTACCTCTCCACAAGAATGCCTACAAGTGGTGCTGCGACGCCTGGAAGCTGCATTGGAGCGGCACTACAATCATCATCTTGAAGAAAGCCGAGCTTCAACGACAAAAACCGCGTCTTATGCTATGTCTTCTGGCGCAAGGTCCTCTTTCAGTACCTATTACCGGCCCATGATTAAGTCCGTTGAGAGGATGTTGGTACTCAATGGGGTCAAAGTGGACGACGGCCCTTAGCTGTTCAAGAAAGCCAGGACACGCCAAACGGCATGCAAATCGCGTGGGCGTGGGGATGACGGTTCCATTAGCTTCTGGCCAACTTTCAACGGCAGGAGTGTTGCATCAAAGCCGCGGCCAGAACCGAAGCCAGAGCCCAAGACGGAGCCCAAGACAGAAAACAAGCCAGAGCCCGAGCCTGAGCCGTCGCTCAAGTTTAACAACACCGGACGGTACAATCTCCGACAGAGGGTCGTCCCGGAGGAACCAAAGCAGAACGATACCGGGGGTATGAGGCACCGGCCAAAGCCAGGAGAGCTTGATGATGGCGAGGAAGATCACGAGAACGATGCCGATGAAGCCGAAGCCTACGTAGATGTCATCTGAGGAGGATTGAGGCAAGTTGGTCGATGACAGGGGAGTTAAGAGAGACAGGACTGTTGATGCGGATATTGGGGAGCAGGGGCGGTACGGAACTAGTTGACAAAAAGCACGCGATTACGTGCGGTGGTATTTTCCAAAGGGAAGTGGGATGGGGTCATGCAAATGGGGAAGGAAGGGAGCTAGGACTCTTGACGGCGATTTTGGGGTCGGGAAGCAGCGGCGCGGATTAGATGGCTAAAGAGCACGCAAGTATGTGCGGTGGGATTTCCAGAGGGAAATGGCAAGGTCGAAGGAATACTAGGAGGCACGAGAGGATTTGTTTTGGGCAGGTGGCCTTAGGCCACGTTCGTACTTCTAGGCAGGAGACATGAGCATGAGAACCAGCATCAACTTCGATACCATCTGTGATGTAAGCGTTTGTAGGCCGGTTCAAACATCGTTGTTGTCCATGTTTGGAGTTATTTCTTCCGTAGAGGTACAAAAAGCTTTCAGATATAACTGCTAGGCCGTCAGCGTCACCATTCAAAGAGTCATTCAACCAACCCCAGCGTACCAGTACATACCTCTTGTGGCAAGACTCTAGGCGTTTGTTGCACATACAACAGTCCTTTGGCGAATCCTTTTGACAGCGGTTCTTCCACGTCCCATAACCTCCTCCTTTGCTGGCCTTCGTTCTGTGTGATCTCGAGCTATATAGGTAGGTAGCTGGCGATCTTCCTCAGCTTCAGTTGACTGGATTCCCTCACTCTACATTAGGTATCAACAGTCCCATCTTTCATGATCCATCTCGTAGCTCCTGTGTATCACATGTATGACCTTGGAAACAGACTCAGGTTGGGGGGTATCCTAGGTCGATGTGGCTTCACTCCTAGCCCCTTCGAACTGGTTCGGGAACCTACCTGCTAACTTACATGTCAGTGGAACATGACCATAAAGCCTTTTCTCCAAAACCAGAACGGGAACAGCGCAGTCATCATTCTTCCAACGGAATTGGGACTGCAACTCCATCAACGCCACGATATTCGCCCATAATGGTGAGAATCAGAGGACCATTCCCTAGGCCCGACAACAATGTCGCTGTTGCAGGCAGCCGTGGAACTCACTCGGATCAGCCCACAAGAAACGCAGAAGAGTCTAACGGCAGTAGTCCGTTGAGGCAGCGGTTAAGGATGACCGAGAACGAAAACGCCCCGGCGGACATCTCACATCTTCCTCCTCGTAATGGCACGACTCCCACCACCTCTCGCACAGTGCCCACTTCAGGCCTTTCAACAGCTCCCAATACCTCTCTCTCGTCCGATCCGTCGGCTGCCCCTCCACCCTCCACCGGTCTTGCAAAGTCCCATTTCACGAACAGCAACAAAATCACTAAGCGCAGGCGGGCGGTCCCTGTCAAGGGCACCAAGGCAGACCGCTTGCGCGAATACCTCAAGTACTTCCCCAAGCGCCCTGCCCCTTGCTTGTCCACAGTCATCCTAACAGCTCCCATGGTTGATCTCCAAGCTTTGAGAGCGGAGACGCCACTCCGGAGGCGTCGTCTGAGGCGGAAGAAGAGTTGGACGACCATCAACTCGCATCACCAAGGCGTTGGGGCCGCTGTCGACACCCAACAGATGTACACAGACATCAGGAGGAATGAACCGAATGTAACTAAGCAGGAGGAGAGAAGCCGGCCCATCAGAAAGTCATCGACGAACGAAGACTGGCGGGAGCGCGGGAAAGGGGCTTGAAGGTCTGGCTCGAGTATTCCTTTGCCCTTGAAACATCCAGTTTGCCCATCATTTGCATAAGTCACCTGTACCTAAGGTACCTATATATATCAGTAATATCCTAGAAAGTAAAGCCGGAGATCCGACAGAAAGACAATGACGCTGGACACTCACCTAGAACCTCGCGAAGTGACCATCAGGCTGACCCAAATTTGTTGCTGAACCTTGAGGGTCTGTCCTCTTTCTTGTGGACAAGGTTATGGCTGCCTGCCGACTGGCTTATCGTGGCCTGCCGTACCTGAAGCCTCAACCTGATACCATTCACAGGGCCATTTTGGGACCATGGAAGGGCCAAACTAAGGTTCTTTCAGCCTCGACTTCAATACGCCGCCTCCTCTTTTCAACAGCGTCCTTCTAATCACCCACCAGATCTCCCACCAGACCCTTCTCCCCTTCTCCATTCATCTTCTAGAACATCATTTTTCGACAAACCAGACCCTTCTGATCAACCACACCTCCATCAACATCACGAACTCCCAACTTCGACATCAAGCCACATCAAGATGTCCGACCAAAACCTGCCCGAGACCCCTGGGCGGGAGAATGGCCGCAACGCGCGTATATCAGACTACTTTAAGTCCATCGAGCGAACCAAAACCGGCAAGAAGTCCAAGAGAGGGTTGGAAGATCAGCAGAAAGACGCCCAACCGGCAAAGAAACCAAAGAACAGCAATAACAATCACACCGACAGCTCCAAGACAATCCGTCACCGTATCGACGTCGACGACCCGCAGCCCAAGAAGTCATCCGCGAGCGCACGTCTTCTTGACGAGGCCGATGGTGGTCTTGCCGACAGCGTCGTCGGCAGATGGACTTATCTCGGAAAGAAGAACGTCCAGAATCGGTGACGACGACGCAAGCGACGACAAGCATTCTAAGTCGACAGAACCAGTTCAGACACTCGCCCGCGCCGTGGAGCCTAAGCGCAAGACGTCAGCATCGTCCCGTCTCTTGGATGATACCGATAGGGGCTTAGCGGATACCCTGGCCGGCCGACCCGAATCCCCCAGACAAGAGGAGGATTTTGTCATTTTCGAAGACGCGGAGGAGAGGGAAAAGGAGAATCCTAGTCATGGCGCCGTGGACGACATCTTGGGCGAGAAAACCGCTGACGATGACACACAAGGCGACGACAGCGAGGCCGAAACCATAAGGGCCTGGGATAGCGAGAACGAGATGAGCAGCGGCGGTGATCTCGATGACGATGGTGACGAGGAGGACGTCGCCGACTGGGAGAATAGCGAGGATAGCGAGGATAGCGAGGAGGAGGACACCCAGGAGGAAGATAGCGAGGAGGACAGCGGCGGCAGCGAAGTACGACGACTGGACGGTAGCGACAAGGAGAACGTCGAACCGAGGCGTCGCCACAGAGCGCCCTCTCTTCTGGCTCCCCTTACGACCCCGCGAGCATAACCAAGGCCACGAAACTGCTGACGCAACCCCAAGCAGCCAGCCCTCGGATAGTCCATCCTTCTTGCTTCTTCCAAGCCCGGCCGTGGATCTGTCTCCACTTCCATCTTCGCCTGTGTCGTCACCCACCTTGGTCCCTGATCCCTCGTCCACCTTACCGTCTACCCCGTCGTGGCAGTAGATTGTAAGAACCGAGCCGCCTCCGCTTCATCGTCGATGCCACGAGATTCGGCGACAGCTTCGGCAAAAGCTCAACTTAGAAAAGCCCTGGGGATTAGGGACCATTCAGCGTGCAGGACTGATTCCACGGCTACCGAATACATAGCGGCTTCGGAATATCTCTGGAGGCCAGCGGACAAGGGCTGGATGAAATCATGGAAGTAAAGGAGAGGGACAGAACGGAGAAGATGGGCACCAAGCGCTGAAACTCTAGACTGAGCAAAGAGCGGGTTTACCAGTGGTGGAATTAGGGGATTCCGGTCAGGGTGGAAGACCGGAGGAATTGGGAGCCAAGAATGGCATGTCTTGAAGCTAGAAATTGAATATCGGAATAATAACGTCAAGTCGAGGGGTAGAAGAGGAGGACCGCAAGACAGAAGAGCATGTCTAAGAGTCGCTGGACACGCAGGTAATCGATAAAAGCATGGTCGAAATTTGTCTCGTGCTGGATACTTGGGAATCTGATGCAGAAGTTCTCGGTCCTCGAGGAAGGAGATGGCTCATCTCTCGTTGTTGGTTGTTTATCTGCAGTTCTAGGTCAAGGGGAGTCAGCCATTCAATGCCATGATACGAATAACAAACAGATAAATCCTTACATACCTCGAGAGATGACTCGTTCCAGGTACTGACCTTCCAATTCAAGTGAACAAAACTGAGCAACTGACTCACAGTTGCCGCTGGGTGCGATAGGACGTCATCGCCAGCTTCCGCCTCAAGGTCAACGCACTGGCAGCTTGACCCCATTTCGGACCACTTACCTCTACCTGTATAAGTATCATGTTCTCTTCCTGCTATCGTTCGATTTGGGGCATCGTCAGTAATGGAGTCGAAGGATAGTAACCCCCGTCAGGGCAGCGACCCGTACGAGTACATCATCAGCTGGGTCAAGCAGATCAACAAGAAAAATAACGACGAACAGACAAGACAGAGTTGGGAGGATGATAAAGACGATGGGAGGAAGCTCAGTGCCGGCAACGGGAGCGAGGTCGATGTTACCTCTGACAGCGGTGATAGCGTTGAGAACGTCGTCGATATATATCTCGACATCCAACAGGAAGGTGAGCAGGCAAACGCTAGCAATCCCTACGGACAGCTACACGAATGGGCGAAACGGTTTGACCAAGGCCAGAAAGAGAGCGTAGCGGGTCAGCCTGAGAGGAGGGAAGAGAAACAAGAGAGCGGTGCGCCAAACAGCACGGAGAAGCGGGCAAGACCAGATGTCGATGATCCGATAGACAACAACGATGACAACAGCGACGTCAACATTACATAACGAACACACCAAAACAAACGAAAACATGAATGACGAAGAAAAGGACAAGCAGACGAGATGTAATCACAAGTCAGTCAGTCATGTCAGGGCTTATGCGGAGTTTGTTCAACAGCCCTGCACTCTGTACATGCGAGCACCAGCTCTCGGTAACTGGATCCAGCACCAACTACGGCACGAGCAAGTCCAGCGCTAACACCCCATCCTCCACAAAGATGGAAGAAGACTGGTTGAAGTCGTCCCCCATCCGGGGATGTATGCGCTGCGAATGCACAGCTGAATCCCACGATGCCGGAGGAAACACGGCCAACGGCCAAGAGCTAAACACCGCGCTCGCAGCCTACCCGTGACCGGACGCGTACGAGCATCTTGGTCGGTGGGCCTTAATGGCAGCTATTCACCAAGGAGCGCTTGCCCGAGGCCGTCAAGACGACTCTCACCGGCACCACCGACTGCACTGACATCTTGTACGACGGCAAAGCAGCCACCGAGACCGCCATGGCGACCACGCCGATTCTCCAACGACATGACGGATATTAGCTCCCTGAGATATACCGCGCCTTCAGCAAGGATTGGGTAACCGGTAGGAATCGTGTATGAATGAATGGGTGGATAGACAATCGTAGCAAGGGAATGGCTAGGTCTAGTTGGAAGGAGGGCAGGATGGACTAGTTGACGGCGGAATTGAAAGGGAAAGAGGCGGGTATCGCCATCGGAAAAGGAAAGGCAGGGAGTGACGACAACTGATAAGAAAATAAAGTAGAAATTCGAATATGTGAATGTTCGAACTAAAGTGCCCGAAACCGTGATTAGCCGTGATTGTGTGAGCATGAGAACATGCAACTTGTGACTGTGACTTGATATGACTGATCAAGACACTTCTGACCTTCACATCCATCCACTACTTTTGGTGCATTCTTCCTATTGGAGCTGAACCCAAAGTGAAGTCGTGATGTGAATGCTCACACGTTGCTGTCTTCCTCGTGATGGCCGCTGGGCCAGTGATGCTTGGTGTTTTTCCAGTGATGTTCCGGTGGTGTTGCAGGCCAAGAGCCACTGCAGGGAAAAGTTCTAGAACACTGCGGCCAGCAAGATCCCAGCATCGCCAACCGCCAATGAGCGCGGCCAAGACAGCACAACCTCCGAACCTCGTGGTTTTGTGGTTCGCATGTCTCGTCTTGTCGGCACGGCGTGGGTGAAGGAGCACTCCCGCAGTCCCGATCGGTCAATGGGTGGGTGTGTTTCCCCGCGAGTCGGACGAGAAAAGCCCAAGAAAAGGGCCGTTAGTGTTACAGATCGACACAGCCTCGATGCTCGGTCTGGTCCGGTCAATCGGGGGAATCCAGCGAATCGGAGTGAATCAGTGATCCAGAAAAAGAAATCGGCTTCTCGACCAGTCAAAAAGAGAGACGACAACAGGCCATGGCGTTGAGGACTTGAAAAAAAATGAAAAAAAGCGGAAGAAAAGCCGCGACGGTGGAACCCCCGTATGAGCCAGTCCGTATCATTCATGCATAATAAACTGCCGGCATAGAAAGCCGTTCGCGATCGCGGACAAAGGTGACGAGAATGGAAGCGAGTGGCGGATACGATGTCGAAGGAAGACGGCGAGTCCATCGGCGACGAGAAAAAAAGAAGGAAAACGAGAAGTCGGACATCAGCGAGAAAAAGAAAAGACTGCGACTTCCACGGCAGGAGGTTTCACAAGAATGGAAGTTACAGCGTGTGCAACCTACTAACAGAATCCGCGTCGATGGTCTGCCAAGAACTGTTAGTGGCAGGCAGTTACCATTTCAGAATCAAAAAGTGGGCCAAAAGCACAGGGCTGGCTTAACAGATTTGGCAGCAGCTCTAACAAAAGTCGGATAGTGCATACTTGCCGCATCGTCTTGTCTCTCCAGGCAACCACCAACTCCCTTCAACAGTACAATATCCATCAGACGCATACGAGCAGCTCCATTGTAGTTATCTCGATGGAACCTCGGGCAAGCCTTCTTGAAGCACGCACCAGGCGGAAAGTCCGGCACCATTCAGGTTACCAAGCTCAGATCGTCAGGGGTCGATCACTGTGGACCAGTCATTGACGTGCAGTGGCCTTGCGTTGGTGGCTTTTTCATCTCCACTACCCTTCAGGGATGCCCCTGAACGAACACCAGCTGACAGGCAGTCTCAGGCAGTGACAGGCACCGACAACGATAGGCCAATTTCCAAGACCGGTCATCGATATCAGACGCGAGATTCACAATTTGGCTCGAATTGGTCAATCATTGAGACTACTATGACTTGACCGCTATCGTATTTTCAAGACGTTTTGCATCTGGATGCGACTGGACTCGAAAGGGGGCCTCAAAGCATCCTTTCTTGGATTGTACGCTATCTGACTCGAACCGGACAGGCCTTGTGTCCACTACCGAGCCAAGTTTGTCCCATTTGAACAATTGTGGGCGAGTAGGGCGAGCTCCATGTCGAAAAGCTCGTGTTCAACAAGCCATAACGGGTACACTATGGACGCCACATAGTGCCTGTCAGCCAATGGTGGGTATTTCCGTCATCCCGGGTTCGGTTCCTGCATTCGCCTTGGAATGATGATCCGACAGGTCGAATTCAAGGCGAACCATTGGCTCACAGAAGACCAGGTGGATCAAACTAGTTCTCTTTTTCACTTCTCCACTCTCTTTTTCGAGACGAGCGGAGCACCCATGAACGAGTCCATGACATCCGTGTTCCGGTGTTCGACCTGTTTCTCCTTCTCCATCAGTTCCATATCTCTATCAACTGAATCCATTGCTTCCTTCTCCATCATTCTTGCCAACACTTGAAAACCGTACGCTCTTTTTACCACCGGTTCCAACTCGCAGACCATCCTTCGTTTTCAGTCCCGCAAGCCACACATTCGCTCTTTCGACGTCAGTCAACCATTACACTCGCTCAACACCAAAGACCGTAATCGTCATTGCCATCTCCGAAATCTCGAACCTAATCACCCACATCTAATACCTCCAACAAACCACAACCGCCAATATGCGTTCCACCACCACCCTCCTCCAGGCTCTTTTCGCCACCTCTGCCCTGGCCATCAAGATCACCCACCCCGAGAAGAACGACGTTGTCGACGTCAAGTCCGGCGTTGAGGTGTCCTGGACCACCGTCAACACCGACCCCAAGTCCGCTCACCTGGTCCTCGTCAACATGGCCAGCGGCCACACCCCTTACTCCAAGGACCTCGGCGAGGTTGACCTGACCAAGGGCTCCATCATCATCTCCGAGTCCGACGTGCCCAACGACTCGGCCTTCCAGTTCAACTTCCAGTCCGTCGACAGCCAGAGCACCGGCATCCTCGCCCAGTCCGAGCAGTTCGAGGTCAAGAACTCGGAGGACGACAAGAAGGAGCCCACCACCACCAAGGGCGCCAAGACCTCCGCCCCTGCCACTCTCGTCACCGCTTCCGAGCCTGCTGCTTCTGCTTCCGCTACTGCTAGCACTTCCGAGGAGAGCTCCTCCGCTGCCTCCTCCGTCAGCGGCGCTTCCACCCTCGCTACCGTCACTGGCTCCGCTACTGGTACCGCTTCTGGCACTGCTTCCGCCACCGCTGTCCCGACCGGCGCCGCTGGCAAGCTCCAGAGCGGTTCTTTCCTCGCTCTCGCCGTCGGCCTCGTTGCCGTCCTTGCTTAAGCGACCAGTTAGCAGGAAGCGGTCTTGGCACCAGTCTATGGGCCGTCAAGTCTAAGTATCACGGACGATCAGTCGTCTTTGATACCTGTTTCGCTCATGCCGCCTTTGCCCGTCAATCGGTGTGAAAGCAAACAAACAAACAAACAAACAAACAAAAGGGGTTGAAAGGGGAAATGACAATGGTGCGTCAACGAAGGCGCCGTCGTCGTCATCGTTGTTGTTGTTGTTGTTGTTGGCTGGCATGATATACGCTGTATATACTAGTTAATACCTATGTACCACCAGCATGGTTGTAATAGATGTGGAAAGAGATAGAAGAAGAGCATTGGGATGCGTTAATGGATTACTTTAGAAAAATTGCATGGGAAAGGCGTTTTTTGTCTTTTTTGATTTGTCCAATTGGCCTTTTGTTGGTCTGCTCAACCGTGATGATCATGGTAATATGTATTGAATTTGAACTCGTGTGACGCTTTCGCCCAACACCTTTCTCCCATTCCACTCACGGCGGCGAGATCACAATCGACGGCTCTTTGACATGACACATGATCGTTTGTAGGAGCGACTCATCGGTGTTGGTTTGTTGTTCGATGCTCTCTTCAGTGGGTGGGGGTTCTGTCTTCCGTTCTGACGACATGTCCTATACATGTGCTACAGCAATTCCGGTAACATTTGTGGTTTTTACGAGGCAAATTAGGTATTGAGGAAACCACTCACAAACCACAACACCTCTGTTGGTTTTGAGTTCCATTATAATTGGGATGGCCCCAGATGGCTGTGATATATCTACGCAGTCGTTTTATTTCTTTCCTTGATCAGGAACTTTAATCGCGTTAATATCACGCCCAAGCACCCGCAGACTCTTCGATGGATCTTCCAGTCTTACCTTCAGGAAAGCTACTTGGTTTGCGCCAAAATATAAATGCATGAGTGTCACGGTGCATGAGGCTAAGAGGGAGGTAGTTGCGATGCCATCAGTCAAGGCGTAAAATTCATATCGTCATGTTCATTGTATCTGCTTACGGTACACGATCTACCTTAATCATCCTCCAGATTCACAGTTGCAGACTTCAGCTTGTCCCAAAGCGCGACAAGACTCGCATCTGCCTGCGTGAATTCGGACGCGGCGGGCTTTGTGGGCGCCGCCATGCTGCTAAACATTGAAAAGTCGCCCCCGGTTCCGGCTCCGGCTCCGGCTCCGGCTCCGGCTCCGGCCCAGCCTCCTCGCATTCCTGCCGGCGTAGCGGGCATAGCCATGAACATGCCGAACATGTTCTGCTCGTTGTCGTGTTCAGGGCACATACGCGGGACCTTCTGCCCTTGCGACTCGTGGAAAAATCTCGACAACTCAAACTTGTGGTATGGGGCATCCGCCCTACAAACCTCCATCTCCGTGGTCGATTCCAACTGCGGAAAGCACATCTCACACCACTGGTATTCTGGGTACTTATCCGACACTCTAGTGTCTGCGCGGCGCAAAATCCTGCCACAGAGCTTGTTGGAGCAGCATAGCGTATCGGGTAAGCTGGGCCAGTCACTCCTAAAGTCGAAGTTACCGGACATCATCATCAAGCGGTTGCTCTTGAGGCCCAACCTTCGACAGATATCGTTGCACTCATGCGTGGCAAAGAAAAACTTGAAGCCCTCAACACCGAGATTCGCTTTGGATAACGGGAAGCGGCCCTCATCACGGGTATGGATAGCAGGGTCTGTCAGCAGCCCGTTGACGCCTTGCAGGTCACTGACCAGGAATGCTCCCCGTGAACGCTCAAAAGTAAAGTGAGAGAAAGCTTGCGCTGCTTCGTTGGACGGATCCTTGGAATCGTTGACCCAACCGGCATTGGTGTTGTACTTGACATAGTCAAGGCCAATGTAAGGCTCGATGGATATGAGTTCGTCGCCCGACTTGAGCTCCGACTTGCCCTTGAAGCACGCCGTCACGATAAAGTCGATTGCGTGGCTGGGACTGTCCGCCAGCAGAGCGTTGAACTCCAGAGCAAATGCTTTGCACAGCGCTTGACACCGCATATCTTCAACCAGGTAAGCAATCTGTGGTGCTTTCTTGATAAACGACTTGGCCACGTAGGGATTGGTAGATGACACTGTGCGGGCATATGAGGCCATACGAAGGTTGCCTTTGGCAAACGGCAGCCTCCGCTTGTGGACAGTAAGCAACAGCACGCTAAGCCCATCGTTGCTGTCTCGTTCCATCATGTCATTGAGCGTGTTGGCACCGTGTTTCACGTTCAGTGAGAAGCCTTGCATCCTGAGCGTCTCTTCGAACCAATCTGACTCTTCCCACTGTGGCAAGACAATCTCGGTTGGCAAAGCAGACGGGTCGTTGGCATCCTCTTGATCGTCCTCATCGTCCTCCTCCTCTTCGCCGATGCCTGGAAGTTTCGAACCTGGTGAACTGTCGTTCCCTGGCTTGCGTATGCGGGAAGCCGTACGAGTAGCTGTGGAAGTAGCTGAAGCCGTGACCGCATTGACAACGAGACGCTGCAGTGCGCTGAGAGTGATGCCTAATTCAACCTCCCGGAACAGCAAGGCACCCGAGGGATTGCGCTTGACGTTGGTGCTCAATGTGCTGTAGTACTTGTTGGTCTTGAGTAGCGTAGTGTCGGCCAAAGCCGCGGCATACTCATTGGAAAATGTGAATACCATGCGATCCGTGGTATTGTTGATTCGAAGGAAGACGTAGTTGATACGCTTCGATATCATTTGGCTAAGCAGCGGCCCGTACGTGAGGCGGTGTGGCTCGGTGCCGGGTGTGGGAAAGCGATCTGCCGTGTCAGGCATGTCGTGCAAGTTGCGGCCATGCGAGGGTGCGTCCCCGATATGAATGATGCATCTGGTTGGGTTCTTCCACGAAGCGTTGACCGCTTGTTGAATTCCACCGAGAACATCCTCGGGACGGTCCCCATACCGTGGCGCAATGCTCAGGCCTGCAAGGAAGGAGTGCACTTGATCAACGGATGTGGTGAAGTCGCGAAACTGAATATTTGGATTGAACTCGTGGTCCTTGTATGATACCACGGCCATGCGAATCTCGGCCTCGTTGAAAAAGGTCTTGCCAATCTCGTCGACAATACTCCTGACTTGCTGCTTGGCGGCTTCAATGTAGGAACCCATGGACCTAGTTGTATCAATGAGGAAGAGCAAGTCGGTGGAGACGACGGCCTTGAACATTCCTGCTGTGGATCGTCGGGGCGCCGCGGCAGTCGCTTGACGCTCATCGATATTTAACTCTTGCAGGAGGGCGCTGGCGTCAGACCGGGAGAAGGGTTTGAAAGGATTTGGGAGATCATTAGGACTGCCAGTTACGGTAGAGGCGGTTGAGAAGGTCGTCCCAGGGGCCAAGGCGGGTGCTGGCGAGGGGGCGGCTGCTTGAGCAATCGCATTGTGCAGCATCAGGTCCGCGGCCGACTTGATCTCGGCACGTGTGGTGCGAGTGCGGTATATGGTGGTGGGTGGCGGGCGGGAACTCTTTGTGGCCATGATGGAACCCGGCGGCAGTTGCGTCTGGGAGTTGAAGTTGTAGATGCAGGCTCAATGTAGACACATATGAGAAGGGAAAGAATGCGGAAGCTCCGCTCCCTTCTTGTACTTGAGAAGAGATGTGTCCCAAAGTTTTCTGCCCTCAAAACACAACTCGCAAAGTCTTTGTTGGACGGCATCGTCAGTCTTCTGGACTACAAGGCTCTGTCAGTGTGCATGTGATGGATTTGTAAGGTACCCCACGTATGTCGTTAACGTGGCAAGCGGGCAGTGATACCCAGCTCGGTTGATTGCGGCTCCAGGCATGCCGAGCAGTCGATTGATGCCTATATTCGGGTCGGGCGGGGGATTGGGGAGTTCTGACCAGCCAGATGTTGCCGGTTGAGGTTCTCAAGGCAGGCTGAGAGAGCGCAGACGCACGCCAAAGTCAACTTGGTTGGCGTGGAGTGAAAACAAAAAGTGGGGTTGCTGTGGTTTTGTACCTTTTAGGTGAAGTGAGTGAGTTGTTTGAACTGGGCAGCATCACTTGCTCTCAATGGCCCGCTTGTGCCTTACGATTGACAAGCCCTTTTCCATTCTTTTCTCGACCAGCATCAGCCAAATCTCCGCCCTCTCAACCTTGACCAACCAATACCAATACCAGCAGCCAATTAACATGTATGGCTTCCCACATCCTTTCTGCCTGTCTGCCCAAAATCAGGGTGCGGAGATCTACATGCATATTCACCTTGGATCGCCTCATGCATGCCCTCATCTCGAACAGCTGCATGCAGCTGTGCGTTGAATTCACTAAGTCAGTCCCCACATCTGGAAACATCAACTGCCGTCACGTCAATTCCAACGCTTCTCGAACATAAACAAATCGCAAATCGTAGTTGCTCACCCACTTGGTCATGCGCGAGCGTAAAAAAAAGTATGTACCACTTTTTCTTACTCGATTTGTTTTTACTCGATTTCAAGCTAACACTCCTGCAGTACCCCTGCCACGCCCCCAGCTTTTTGGGAAGTGGGTTGCGTGGCACGGGTATAGGGAGCTGGCAGGATCAGCCCGCTTCCTGTACATGTAAATGTATGTGAGTTAACGTGAGGAGGCAATGTTTCTGGTCGGGGGTTTGTTGACTGGGCCTTTTCTACTGTGCTTTTTGCTGGGAGATTCTTTCTAGTGACGACGACGACCCTTAAATTGCAGGGTACAAATAGAGGAGACCGCTGGGACCAAGAGGCACCCTGGGCTGCCGAGATTCTACACTGTATTGCACCCATTGCACGCCGGCTGCACAGCATTACATACGCTTACTTACTGGGCTGATTCCTGCCCTACACTCATCTGCTAGAAAAACAGGGTTGGCTTTTAGCCAGTTTCGCGAGTTTCTACGGTACCATTAAACGTGGCCGAACAAGGGGTCATGGTGCACTGGCTTGGCAAAAGAGGGGTCCCGCAGCAAGGTGCTATGCTGGACCAATCTTGGGCGTTTCATCCCGCAACTCCCCCGTGGGGGCATGCTGTCAGAGCCTCAGAGGCCAGGGGATATGCACGTGCACGGTCACGGGGATCAGGGAGCAGATCAGCTGCGGGCCAGGTGCAGATTAGCACACAGAAACACTCAATATATTCTGACCCCCATTATGACACATACTCCTCACACATGGCCTGCAGCTCAGGGAGCCTACCTATCACATCGTGAAATGCAAATAAAGCCTCCGTAATGCCACCAAGGGGTGGATCAAAAGAGGTAACACATCATATCAATGTTTCTGCCCAAGCGGGGGGTGCGGTTGCGTGGTGTCGTCTCCTCGGCCTCCTCTACATCGACTTGGCACTTCTAGAGCCGCCTGAGAAGGCAATCATTCGCTATGTCGCCGTTTTCAGCTGGCTAGGAGCACCGGAGAATTTCCCGAAAATGTTCTGAGACTGTGATTGCGACCTGGAGAGGCCGTTTTCAGCTGGCTGGGAGCACCGGACAATTTCCCGAAAACGTTCTGAGAGTGTGATTGCGACCTGGAGAACTTCATAGCCTGCCTTGGATTGACAACCTGACCAGGCCGCGGGAAGGCTGGGAAGCATGGCGGCCTGATCATCCCAGGCCTGGCTTGCCAGCCAATGTCTCCAAGGCACTCGTCTGGGCTCGAATCGCCCTTCAGACCCAATGTCGATGTACCACACCCCTTGGCAGGTCCAAGGGGCGTGACAGTCGATTCAAGCCCACACGAGTAGGTGTTGGTGAGTACCTAAATATCTACAATAACCTTTCAATGGCAAATACGTTGGATGTTGGCCACTGTTCACAGACACGACATGGACACCTGCAAAACACTGGCGCATCGCGAAATCTCACACTCAAACTGCAAGCATCAACAAACGAGCGAGACTTGACTGGATTTTTGTTTGTAGGTTACCTATCGGCCCTTGACTGCCTTGACTGGCCCCAGCCCTTCTGTTTCCATCCATCGCTGACATGATCAAAACATGGAAGGTTGCCAACGCAACTGAGACTCCAACAAGATGGCAAAAATCGAGAGAATGGCAGAGGAACTTGTCATTGACTTGCTCAAAGCGGATAAGACCTCAATTCCCGTATTCCTGCCCGGCGAGACCGAGTATGAGCGCTCCGTTGCGAATGCAAATCTCCTCTACCGCTTCACGAGACCGGCCTGCGTTGTCCAGCCCAAGACTGTCGGCCATGTTCAGACCATTGTGAAGGAGGCCAAGGCCAGGAACGTCCCCATCACAATCAAGTGCGGCGGCCATTCCTATGCAGGGTTTTCGACTACCGACAAAGGAATCTCGTTGGACTTGCTGAATATGAATCGCGTCAAGATTGACGTACAGTCCAATACCGTTACCTTACAGGGCGGTGCTCTGTGGGGTCATGCCTACAAGCAACTTGTCAATAATCGCATGGATGGCTTCATTATCAATGGTGGACGCTGTCCTACTGTTGGTGTGGGTGGTTTCCTCCTGGGTGGCGGTCTGGGTCCGTTCACGAGGAGCTTTGGGATGGGCTGTGACACACTGAAGGAAATCACCATTGTTACCGCTGACGGTAACAAGGTTATTGTCAAAGATACCGATAATCCCGACTTACCAAAGGGGAAACTGTTCTGGGCCCTCTGCGGTGCTGGGGGCGGCAATTTCGGTGTCGTGGTCGAGTTCAAGATGTATCTGCAAAAGCTGAGCAACAAGGATGGGTCTGTGGTAGCTGGGCGGTACACCTGGTTTCCCAAATCCGACAAAGAAGGCACCAAAAAGACCAAAGACAAACTTATGGATAAGTTTATGGACACGATGAACGATTTCTATGCGACCAGATGGCCAGATCAAGTGACCATTGACACGTCCTGGATCTGCGATCTCAAGGAGACAAGCAGCGAACTGGCTGTTCGCTTCCTTGTCTATTACGACGGCACCAAGAAGGATTTCGACAAGCTCATTGTCGACAAACTTGGTGCTGACAAGGCGGAAAACGGAGGTGGAGAGTTAGCCGAACAACTTACGCGGCGAACCATGTCAGAGAAGTCAACCCGTTTCCTTCATGAAACACTGGTCTCCCAGTGGTCAGAAGAAACCATCAAGGCTTTCCCAACCGACCCAACCTTCAAGCTTTACGCCTCCTTCGTATTCAAGAACGATCTCGAGAGGATCAAGAAGATTACGTCCATCATCCGGGAAGAGATGGCCATGTTCAAGAGCCGGTTCGCGGGTGAATCAGGTCTTTTGCAGGTCACTTGGATACACTCTGGCGGGAAGGCGAGCAGAAAGGATCGTTCAGCCTCCGCCTTCCGCTGGCGCGATGGTGTCTACCAGACATATATCATGCTAGATTGGAAGGAAAAGTGGATGGAAGGGGAAATGAGGGCCTTTTTGAAAGCCTTCAAAGACAAGTTGCGGCCGTTTTCCATCATGTCGCGCGCTGCCTTTATCAATTTCCCCGACGCAGTTCTGTCGTCAGCCACCGCGGAGAGGACGTACTACGGCAATAACACCAAGAACCTACGGCTCGTGAAGCAGCAGTGGGATCCCGACAACTTCTTCAGATGGAAGCAGGGAATCAAGTTGCCGCAAACAGCTGAGAAAACACCCACGAAGGCGAAGCGAAGATCCAAAACATCTGCCGCGTCTCCGATACCTGCGGAAGCATTCAATGCATTTAATATGAGCCCGGGCGCATCTTCTGCATCATTGGGGGTAGGAAATGCTTTCAATATTAATGCACTTGGGGCCCCCGAAAGGGATTACGATCGTAGGGACGGGCTCGTGGATGGGGATGCAGTGTCCAGTGATGATGAATCTCCGGTGAATGAGCAGGAATTGACTGATGAGCTGGCAACACAACAATGGGAGACCTTTACCCTCCCCCCGGCACGGAGCTTGATGAACCTTGGCTCTAGGGGTGTTCTTGGATTGACTGACTTGGGATTCTGATATCCAAGGTTTAGTAAGTGTTAAGTCTCCAGTCGATTTCCCATACCAAGCGACAACCAGCTAATATGCCCGGAAATCAGGTGATATAAGAGATGGTTTGTGAATGGAACTTGGAAGCTTGAAGAGACGACTCGGACTTATGGGTTTACAACACACCTGCTTGCCACCATGTTATGTCTGTTAGCATGATGAGCGGAGATGATGGATGGGAGATGTTGCCATGATTTCATGCTACTTCCTTGCCACGCACGTAGGTTATGTATAATGTTACTGGCGAGTTTGTCACTTTGGTTGCACCGTGTATCATCACACCAGACTTTACCTTGTCGTTGCCCGTGGATGCGTGGACTGTGAGATGAAGATCTCGAGAGGGAGTGTATACTTGCGGTGCCCTAAGTCTGAGGTGGTTCAGAGAAAATAGTAGAATGTGAAACCCAGGCCCGAGTCATGATGACTAGTCGGTGTCAACTTCCCCGGCAGTCGACGGTAGCGAGTTAAAAAACCATTGCGGGTGTCCTATGGTAAAGTGGAGTCTTGGGGTTGTCCCTCGTCGGCAACGACCCAATAGTTCTGTGAGGAAGAAGCGGTCGCTGGCTCTAGTTAGGCGGGCTAGTATACCAACAGCGAGATATTGTCAGAATATCTGATCTGGCTGGCTCGCTGCAAGTCCGACAACAGTCGGAGTTCAGGTTCGTTTGCCTTGGTGTGGCCGTGCCAATTTCAACATATACGATTCCCTGGAGCAATGATACCAGGTCAAATCTCAAGTCCCTTATTATGTTGCAGAAAATCTGGAACTACGAATGGAATTCACCGTTCGTTCGAGGTCGATTTCGGCTCGGAACTCGGTAAGAGGAAATCTGGAAATGCCACATTGATGCTGTTAGTACGACCGAAATGGGTATTTTTGGATTCACGAAAGGAGCATTGGACCCCAGTTCTCCACGACCACGCCCTTATTAAGCCTTCTTCTATCGGTAGATGTGCCCAAGTTATACCGCGGAAGGGTACTACTCTCTACCGGTGGTGATAATAGACGTAAAAACCAAACAAGCAAGTCGTGATTTGATGCCGATTTCTTTCGGATTGGGGTCCCTATGATAACGTCAATCCTAAGGGCATGCTCTACTTCAACGCCCAATCCGGACGTCAACCGCCCACATCTCATCGAATGAGGGTGCTTGTGGCGTAAAAAGGGTTTTAATGCCGTCCGATAATAAGGTATTTGTGGCGCACTCCCCGACTGGTGGGAAATATGAGTACCGACCGGAGTTGATGCTGCTCACTTGCTGGCGTTGGCGACCTCAACCCTTCAACGGCAGGCTTGAAGAATTTAGACGTTTTTAAGGGTATAAGACGGGAATGAGGGAGACAATGGGAGTATGTAGAACCTAGCCGCCGTCCACCGTCTTCGGTTTTTATTATACTCGGCGAATCACTCACCGAACAGCCTTTAGCAACGCCGTAAAACCGTCCAGTCCACTGCCCGCGGACGGCGTACGTGGGTGGATCCTGCGGCGCAATCCCCTGATGCCCGGCAGCTGCCCGGTGGTACAAGCATAAACCGCCCGGCATGAGTGTGTAGATAGCCGCGTACAGCGTACTTACTGTATTGTACTCCGGCACAAGTTTCAACGGCGACTTCGCTTGTCGTGGAACTTTCCATCTGCAGCCCAATTCGGAAGCCGGAACTCCTTGTGATACTCCAAGAGTCTTGGTCTACGTAGACGAGGGCTTGGCTCTTGGCGATATAGGTTCTAGATGCCTAAGACGGCAGGAATAGACGAACACGGATCCTATGGAAAGAATAGCATGTATTGGAACGAAATATACTACCTACACTACGTTGGGATGCCGAAGGATGGACATAGAGAAGTGTTGGGGGGGAATTTCTTAACGTGATGCTGCGCCCGAAAAGGGGTTAGTACCCGTGGGCTCGCGAAGGAACTACAGGAGTATGGAACCAATCACATCTTTCCCCAGTGAAGAGAAAACGTGGTGTTCCACTGATGATCGGTGTTGACTGTTGAGAACAGGGAGTCAGGCGGACTGACTGTCGTGGGTGACAAGGTAATTGAACTCCATCTATGGTTCGGGAGTGAACATGCGACCGTGACGAAACCGACATTGAATGGGCAGGCGCGATGCTACGGTGGAGGGAGGGTGACAGGCCAGGACAATGGGGGACAAAAGAGATGAGGGACTTGGCCCTGTCTTGATATTGACAGGTACGATGCATAACACCATCGTTTTAGTGGCAGGACAAGGCAAGGCAAGGCAAGGAAGGCAAGCAAGACTTCATGTTCATCACCTAGAAAAACGTTGCTTTCTGGTGCGATTCGATGGAACAGGGGATTCCGAGAGCCAGGAAAGGAAACGATGGTACAATTGTCTTGTTTCAAGCTCAATCTCATGATGAACCCTTCATTTGTGCTGATGGAGATAAGGTACTCGACCAAAGAACAAGATCGTATGGGGCCACTCTACGTCTCACATGGAAGGCCACACCCATCTCCATCGAGATGTCGTCCCGACCGGGAAAGGGGCCGTTTCGGGAATGACGGACAGCGACAGCAGGCGGGCAAACATGGGGAGAAAGCCGAAGGAAGATGAGGGGAGGCAACGGAAGGGAAAGGGGAGCAAATGTCAAGGGGGCATGGGGTTGGGGGATGAGGATGGACCTTGGGGGGTGTGGTCAATCAGCGTTACACCGCTGTACATAGTGTAATTGAAAATAGGTATTTCATGATGTTGTACTGTAACCACGGAATTTCCCGATGCAAGATGCTGGCTGCTATGCTCGCTGTCCTTTCCCTTGGTCAAGGATGTTACTGTATGAGTCGACAAGACGGAGCTCCCGTCTTCTTCAAGTCATGACTGATGACTGTTGACTGTGCCTTGAAGAAGCGGAATTGCAGTACTGCTGCGGATTGCGAATTGCGGATTGCCCATCCCAATTGAGAAGTGCTATGCATGGCCCCGTGACTGAAAAGGAGAACCAGGATCAGAAAAAGACAAAAAAAGTACCTAATCCTCACAAGGCTTGTTTTGGATTCTCGGTTCTCGGATCATAGAGGTGTCATTGACGGCTTGTGGCCGGGGGTGGGGGAGCAAGGATACGGTGATTAGTACGGGGTACGTTATCGTCAAGGTTGTTGTTGGTGTTATGTCAATGAATGGAAGAGACGGGAAGAAGGCGGGAGAATGTCATTGAGGTCCAATTGCAGATTCGCTCTTCTTCTTGATTCCCTCCTCTCCTTTCGTTCAACGGGAAGGAAGGAATGCTGGAAAGAGAGAACCGAATTGCCCTTTCCTTTGCGAACAGTGGTTGAAGATGCAATCCAGTCGTCAACCGGTCACAGAACAGCGAAAGGAGGGGCAGCGACGGGAAATTGTGGGGCGCACAATTGACAGAGACTGCGTACGACCGGTTGAGATCAATGGCCAATCAAAATCGCCCTTGTTAAGCACTGACACACCAATTCAACCTCGGCCCCAGAACATGTTGCAGCGGAAGGAACCCTCTGCGCTGAAGCGTCTAATGATGAGGGAGCACTGTAGGGAGCTCCTGCCATGTGTTCACACGGCGATGACGGCAAGTTCCTATCCAGTCGCAAGCCTCTCTATTGCAGACATTGTGGACTTTCTATTCTGCCAATTTGCGAATCCAGGGCCTGGATCGTGCTGGACCATGACCTCGACAGCGACATGCCCCTCTCCCACTTCCCGCTCCGCTGCCGTCCGCGTCCGCATCCTTTCGTGCCACCCTTGATTTACACGGAGTCTGGGGTAATTGTGTGGGATTTTGCCTCCTCTGTGTGACAGCTGTAAGTACATGCCGCCAAAAGTACCTCTACACCGCACTACCTCTTTTAATCCCTGGCGATGCCAACGGTCGACCGCCCTGATGCTTTTTGGGAATCCCCTCGCTGACTTGGTCATGACTAAATGGAGTCGCCACGGAAATGACCGCTTGGCACTTTTTCAATAGCTCGAGATAGTAGCAGAGATATCAGCAGCCAAGCAAGACCCATCAGCTGCCCCTCTACCTAACAGAAAGAGGTATGGTCGCTGTCCTCGCTATCCCACGACCAAATCTATACCAAGCGACGACCCTCCTTCAAGACACCCGACCTTGACCACTGCCAACGGCCACTGTATTGTACTGTACATTAGGGCCCCCTCCCCGGTATCAGACCCTGGACAAGCTGGACGGATTCCGATTCCCTTTCTGCGATTCGGAGGCCATACCGAAGCCAAGAGATGTTACCAAATCGAATTAGCTACCCATGTCCCCGGCTGCTTCTGGCCTTCTGCTGTCAGCGGAAGAAGAAGCAGCAAAACAAGATGTCGCCGAAGCACGTACAAACATAGACAAATATGTACAAGAGTGGAGGAATATAATATCAACTGGAGGCCAAGAGACAGCCGAACCAGAACTCGGTTAACGGCCAGCTCGCGAATGGAATGGGGACCTACGCCCAAATTAGACTATCCACGACTTGTCGCGCCGGCCATTACCTGATACCTACGACTAGTGTCCGTACCATGCAGGCCAAGCGTCTTTCCACCATGTCCATGTCCCACTGGCATACTGGGGCCCTTGCCCCCGTTAAGACACCACAAGAAAACATGACAAACCCGCAGCACCGTACGCTACCGATGTCGAGACGGCCTGTTTGACGCCATCCGATCGCTGCTAGTTGGATTTGGACTCGGTCTGTCAGACAGACGGCTTGCCGGCTTTCTAGAAAACAAAAAACAGGCTAGACCTCAAAACACTAGAGAGGATATCAATGCTACTGCAACCGAATTATGAAATACTAAATCCACGGAACACCCAACAGCGGACACGCACCATTGCCCTACACCAAGACAAATCGAGAGCAATCCCGAACAGGGGGCAACATAACCTGGGAAGAGAGCCAAGCCAAGCGAAACGCTACCGTCGCTACACACCTCATACACGACCACACTTTGGCGCTGTCAGGAAATCGGAAACCTCCTTCTTAAACCTCCTCTGCCGGCTCCCCTCCCGAAAGCCCCCATCGTTATTCGCTCGTTCTTGCCTCTTGTGTCGCAAAGGGTTGAACAACAACAACAACATCATCATCTGTCATACCAGGCGAGCTGTCGTCACTATCGAATACACCACATTCAGACAAACAAACAAGACCCCGCTCTGCCGTCTGCGCCTGTCCATGTCGGCTGGCCACTCATCAACCACCACAGCGTCGCCCGCTCTGCTCTCATAGTGTGTGGTGTGTGTGACCGGTTGGGGTGATGGAAGTACGAGTTGCACCCACGCAGAGTACTACGTCGCCTCCGGGCGCCGGCAAGTACCCTCGCCGTGGGAGACGCGAGAAACCATGGCCACCCTCAAAACAACGGAAGCTGTTGCGCCTCTATGTCTGCACACAAAGCGAGCGCCTACCCCTGGTGCGCATTCTCGAGAGGCTAAAAGATGGCACTTTTGACCCAAGGTGCGATCATCTCTTTTTCGCGATATTGCAGTACCATGTGTGACGGCGATCACCACCCAGGTCCCGGAATTGCTGACACAGGATCGTCGTGTTTCACAGGCAACGAAATTCCCACAAGCACCTCAAAAATCTATTACCAGACCGTCGCATCGATGATTGGCGACCAAGGGACCTCGCCTCCATGTTGGTTCGAGTGCGCTTTCTCAGATCAGTCAGGGCCGAGAGGAGGATGAGGAGGAAGAACCGGGATCACAGGACGCGTGGCGGCGCCCCGGACCAGCACCACGCCGCCGACGCAGAGTGGAGATCGCCGACGGTGTTCATGGGCGGTCGCATGGGAGTGGATATGGTGGACATGGGGGGCATGGGTAGTACGGACATCATCATGAACTTGGACGGAGACTCTCGCGGTAATCAACACATGCACCGCCACCACCACCGGGGCCGTCAAGAATCCGCCCAATCATCACCACAGGCCTTGCTACCCGAGTCGGCCACGGCAAGCCCCGAAACCTCGCATGCATCCCATGCCTCATGTCAGCTTCACCAGTCACCCGTCAACTCCCCGGAGACCTCGCACACCTCCCATGGGGCCCCTTCCCATCGGGAGAGGTCACCAGTTAGGTCCGAAAAGTCCATGTCGAGTTCTCTCAAGTCAGCATCCGAGTCCCTTAGGTCAGCAATCAGGAGGAGGTCGTGGGCATCGGTGCTGTCGAGCATATCGTCGGGTATTTCTAGTCTGGCTCGTTCTTCGTCATCGGCATCTTCCAAGGCGGTTGGCCATAGCGAGAACGGTCCTACGGTTGCCCTCAGCAAGTTGAGTCGAGATGATTTTCTGTCTCTGCTGGAAGAGAACAAGCCATCGGCATCAGCAACAAAAGCAAAGGCCGCCAAGGCGCTGTCAAATCCATTGTTCAAAAAGAAATACTCGTCTGTTAACCCCAAGACGGAGGAGCTGAACAATGCGTTGCTTGCTATGTGCTGCTCTGCGCACATTGCAGCCAGCTCTCCTCCTTGTGTGCATGAAAGGCTCTCAAAGGCCATTGAAGCCCAGGACACAGAAGGTCATGCTTTCCGCAAGTTTACTGTTACCGACGAGGAGGCCAACATGGTCGACCGATATGGCAACATTCTTCTGCACGTCGCTGCCCGATGGGGCGCCCGTGTTTCGATTTTGCTATTGCTTCTGCGACACACTGATGATATCCAGACAGTTAACCTTCGTGGAGAGACCTTTCTCCATGTTTACGAACCCCCAAGCCACCCGAAGCTAAGACCGGCCTCCTTCATCAACCTCGTCCGACATCTGCGATCTCGGGGCTTCGACTTTTGTCAGCGAGACGTCGAGAAGCGAACATTTCTACAACACCTGGTCCCGAAAAAGACCTTCCCTATCGAGATCCTCCATTGTTTGTTCCGCGAAGTCGGACACGGGACGGCCCGCTTCCTTGTCGCCAATAAGTGCTCGGCTGACGAACGACTATGGCACTGCATCCGCAAGAACCTCTCTTTCCAATCGCCCAAACTCCATCGCATCTTTGGCGACGAGCACGAGTTCGTACGGCGCTACCTCCCCGAGTTCATGGGGGATTCCTCCTGCAACAACTCGACCCGCATTACCATGACCTCCGACTCGGACAGTTGGCGCGGCAGCGGTTATACAGGCCGCTCGAGTCGCGGAAGCACCGCCAGCAGCGCTCAATGCATCAAGCGAACGCCCGTCATGCGTCTTCTGTGCAAGATCGCTTCCGGCCGAGACTCGGAAAAGAACGGAGGCGAAGGAAACCTCGATCAGCGGCTCGAAACCCTTCTCGGCATCGGCCCCAAGACCACCAAGCAGGACATCGAAGCCTTACTCAACGAGCGCGACACCGAGGGAAACTCGGCGCTGCACTACGCTGCCGAGTTTGGCATCGTGGCTGCTGTCAAGTTCATGGTTTCACACGGCGCGCAGGTGAACGTGATGAACAATTGCGGCAACACTCCCCTGCAACTTATCAAGTATGCGATTCAAAGGACGGACGTCAGGACAGATGTGTACATGGAGGCCCGGTACCTGCGGTGCGCGGTACTGTTGTTGGAAAGGGGAGCGTTCGACCAGAGCAAGCTGGTCAGCGAGCGGAGTGTCATCTATCCGTATGATGTGTTTGATGGAAGCGAGAGGTGCATTACGAATCTGGTGAAGCAGGGCGTGGCGAACCAGTGTCGGGGGTTACATTTGCTATCTTCATCAATAGCACCGCATGGGCCAGCCATGTGGATGGATGAGAATGGTCAGGTGCAGTTTGCGCAACACTTTTACGAAGAGGAGGGCGGTTATGGGGAGGGAAGTGGACATGCACACGGTGGGCATGGAGGATACGGCGCGGGAGGGATGCCGATGCATTTGGAGTTTCAGACCTCGTTTCTTTGATGCCCTTGCTCTTTTGGTTTGGTGATTGATCTCTTCTAGGAGTTTTTGGATTATTCAACGAAGAAGGGAAACGGATGAGAAATGGGATGGGGGGTTCATGGCGCATATAAGGGGGGGAAATGTTTGGATACCTAAAGAAGCGATGGCGACTGCACGATATTGGGAAGCGATTTTCCTTTTTTTTTTTTTTTTTTTTTTTTCCTTCCAGTTTTCTTTGTCCGCCTCTGTCAATTCTTCTTCGAGGCCCATTTCGATGTCTCAAGGCTACCTAGGTACCTACGGTTCCTCGCACACCAGCAAGCGACAGGCGACAGACAGGCTTCGCAAAGCTTCTTTCATCACACACACCAGGTCTTGTTGCATTTGAGTTGAGAGAGCTATCAGCCAGCGAGCGAGCGAGACGCGTTTGTTGTATATGTAATATCATGTTCATAACTTCCTTCCCTTTGTTTATATATCGCGAGGCTCTACCTCAATGCCCTCTACTCTCTAGTTTTTAGAATACCTAGTCAGCTGTCTGTCTTTCAAGGGGCGGACGGGCGGGACCGGCGTCGATGGAAATGGAAAGAAAGCCCATGATGCCGACGACGAATAAAAGTTAATGTATGTCTGTTTACGTTAGTCTAGAACATCGGAATCGCCTTTCTGTTAATTTAATGCGGCAGTAAAAGGGTGTACTCGTTAATACCTACCGTACTTACCTCTACGTTACGCTACAATCTTTTGCCTCTTGTTATTTTCGTGGTCGTTCCCTTTTCAGTTGCTTTACGCTACCTAGGTAAGCGTGGTAAGGTACTTACGGTAAGGTACGGTAAGTTACGGAAGGGTACACAATATAACCACTCAGCGAAGAAAGAGCCGCGTCGACATGGCTGAACATGCATGCATGCATGGATCTCTACTTACCTACCTAAGATATTACCTCTAGGGGTTCACAAAGGGGACGGGTCTGGGTGAACGGGATTTGACAGGCTTATAGGCTTATAGGCGAGGTATAGGTAGGTACCTCTAGGTAAGAAGATAGGTAGGTAGGTAAGTACCTCTATATAGGCTCGTAGGACGGTAGTAGGTAGGATAGCCCGGCTGCAGGTTAGTAATTACACGGCGGTGATACCGACACGGCATGGAGGTGTATGTTAGTGGGGGGCAGGTAATTTATGCTGTTAAGGTGTAGTTCTAGAGGGGGAGGTGATGGTTGTGTATTGTGGTTGTATGGCTGGGGGTGGTGATCATGATGGGGTGATGATGGAGAGGCAATGCGAAGCTGGAGTGCAATTGAGGTCTGGGAGACCAGGTTAGCGAAGGTGGCAGTGCTTGAGTTGATAATCGAGGCGATGGTAAAAAATCGAAGTCGGGATGTTGACGTGGTGATGCCGGGCATGGTGTTTTGGTCAAGTTTGTGCGCATCCTCGGTGTCCTGTGGTGTTTCAGTTGCTGGGAGGGACAGCACTGTAAACCAAAAATGCAGACACTGTGCGTTCTGCATGTCACGGTAGCCGCTGCAACTTTGTCGCAGAAACCACTTTGCATGCTCGTCCTTTCCTCGTAAAATGAGGGGTACGTTGCTGTCGATTGGACCTGCGGGTATCTGCGTCGGGGTGTCTGGTCCCTTCCCTGACAGTTTTCGCCTGTTCTGCAGGTGATTCCCCTCCTTGAATCAGCCTTGAACTGTGCCTCCCCCCGCTGGCCTCGCTCTTTCTACCTTTAAGATGCAGAGAGAAATTTGAAGGAGGGTGACGAGACGGTCATTGGACCGCGGAGATTTTTGTCTCCGAGGAGCGGAAGCAGCTGTCCATAGGCCAGGCGGGTCGGGTACCAACATCAAGGTGCAAGTTCCGAATGTCATGATACCACTATACCGGCAGCAGAAACCGCTCATGAAATAGCCCAAGCAGCTCGCCAAGACAGTTCAGCCATGAAAACGATTGCGGTTCTCACCATGGCCTTCCTACCGGGAGCATCTTCAGGTCGAGGAACTTCCTGAAACACAAGCAAATGGCTACAGAAGCAAAGAACCAACCAGATTCGAATCACGTCCTCGCCCTACAAGTCGTGTTCTCGACATCACAGCGTTCGAACAGCGAGAATATCTGGCGTGCACACGAGGCTGGAGCTACAGTACAACCCCGCTTCTGTCTGGCATCTCGTACAGCGGCGGGTATTGGACATCAACGTGGGAGATGCGGTTCCCCGGATAGCTGCCCGATGCATTTGCCATGTCTTTAGCCGGGGAAAATGCATCCTTTTCGCCAAGCCCACCCCTCTACTTCCAATACTTAGCGGCCTTCCAAAATTTTGCCCAGCGCGCGCACAAATCAGCCAAACCCAGGTGTCTGCCTGGCCACCTATGAAGTACCCGTGGATAAAAATAACGCGAACCAATTGGGCAAAATACGGCCTTAGCAGAAATTTTCACCGCTAAAGGGAGGCTCGACAGGAACCCGCCTGGACACTTCATCATGGACTCCGCCTGGCAAGGCATCATTTCGGCCATGATGGTTATGGTTGGCTCGAAGGCCCAGGGTAACATCTGTGGAGGGGGCTGAGGCTGAACGACCTGCAGAACCATTGCCCAATCAAAGTACAGCACGGTAGTGTTATCGGACAGCGGGTAGCATACCAACACAGCTGAGCTAAAGTGGCAGCGCCCGATGAGAGGCAAGACTTCCTCGCCACGTAGGATAGGTATTGTCTTTCGTAGCATCTACAGAGGCCGCGACTGCTGCTTGAATCCAAATATATGAGGCTAGGATGGACACACTCACAAGCCTGTTTCCTTTTTTCCTCACTCTTTTTGGGGCCTCTTTTTTGGGCCTCTTTTGTCTCCCACCTTTCTCTTCCTTACAGGCACCAACTCGCCGTCGAGATGAATGGACTACGGACTCTGGCAAGCAAAGAAAACAGGCACTTCACCTTCCCACCTGACACACGGTACAACAATGCGGCTACTCTGGAGGTCCAGCCTGGTTTGGATAAACCTGAGGTCAGCTATTGGCGCACCCAATACGTGGATCATTTGCTTCTGGCTAAATTCCTCGAATGTGGTGGCCGGGCCTTCAACGTGCCTAGCCACGATGATCAAAAGGGAAACAAACCTACCCATTTTGGGACCAAACTGGTTGTAGTAGCTAAGAAAGGCTCTAATTATCTCTTCACGAACGAGTCGGTTTTCTGGGACCTCATAAGGACCTTGAACCCAGACCCTCTATTCAATCGAATCTTTCAAATGCACTACCGGACCTACTTTGAGTTCTCGGGCAGCATTGCGAACGGCGGTATAGCGACAATACGACTCAGAGCTCACGATTTTCTGTTTATGTTGTCAATTCGACAGCACAAAGAACACCCTGCATTTGATTCGAGATGCGTCGCCTCAAAGGATGCTGACGACGATCAACCACCCCAAATAGTTGAGGTGAATTACCTATCCGATTTTCTGGAGGATTTGAAGGAGGAGGCCTGCTCCCCTTTGTATCTACCGTTTGCTCTATCGGTATACTCACTCCAATGTTGCCGCAACTACCTTCACTACGTTGAAGAGCATTTATCTGAAGTGGCAAGGATAACATGCTATGGCCGTTTCGATAATGTATACGGCCTGGCGAATGGTACGCCAACTCAGCGAGAAAAGTTTGTGCAGCAAAACAGATTAATAGCGGCTTCTCTGAACTACGCGGCTCTTACCACACGCACATTGAACGGCGTGGAGCCTTTGTGGGAGTATCTAGAGGTCATGGCAAACGAAATCTCACCATCGGCCAAGACCCAGCTGGTTGTCCAAAGCACCCATAACATCTTGGAGGCCATCCGGTTCCTACGGCAGGAGGTTAAAGCTATGAGAGAGGCCGTACGCTACAGCGAGATTCGAAACCGGAATCTTGCGTCACAGGTGAGCTTCCCTATATCCCCTTCATGACCCCCATATCTCCGTACCAGCTACCTACCTTAGGTACTTCTTTGTCCAACAGAGAAAGGCCATCTCCAAATCATTAGTATTGACTACCGGTCTAACTAACACCCGCCCCTCTCACAGCTCTCAGCCTACCTCTCCCAGCGAGACTCAGAAACCAACATCGAAGCCGCCATTGCAAGCCGTGATCTCGCAAAAGCCGCGAGTGAAGACAGTTCGGCCATGAAGAGTATCGCCATTCTCACCATGTTCTTCCTTCCTAGCACCTTCTTCGCCGCGCTCTTCGCGATGCCCTCCGTGGGCTGGGATCAGCCCAGGCACTTTGTGCTGTACTGGGCATTTACCATCCCGGCTACTATCCTCACGTTCGCAATCTGGGCCGCTCTTACCCAGCGAGCGGTTTTGCTGCGGTGGATGAAGATGTTATCCTCGAACTGGCCTTGGAGATTTTGGCGAGGAAAAGGAAGTGAGGAGGGAGACGAGGAGAAGGGAAAGAAGATTGTTTGAGGGGTGAGGCTCCGAGTCAGAGGGAAGGGAAGCAAACGAGGGGAAGAAACACGAAGGAAAGCGACCCAAAGAAAAGCAACCCAGAGGATAGGATCGATGACCAACTGGAGTGGCCGGTAACATGAACCAAATACCACCACTCTCCGAAGACTGGAACTCTGCGCATTCTTCTGCTGCTATGGTGCCTGTCATCTTCGAGCGTCTTGGGGTGAGAGGGTCGATGTCACTGGCGTCGTGGCGGCCATGACTGCTCCCGCACATACATGTTACATGGAGGTTGATTGTGCCCTGCAGGTCTCGGTTTCTTGAGCTATAAGTATAGCTGTTTTCTGCCCGGCATCACCACCATACCGGGGCTTCATGATGAAGATTGGACACACTCCCTAGGTAGATTAAAGTATCACATTCTGTTCTTGTTGTTCATGTTCTCAATCTTCGTTGCCGTTAGATCCCACCTCATGATCCGCGGTTTGTGTCAATTTGATGGAAGTGACAACGACGGTGATGGTGGTGATACTGATGAGTGATGACTGATGAGTGATGGTGTTTTGTGCTCGAGTTTACCGGTGGTGATTTCCCACCGAGAGTTTCACGATCAAGTGCGCTGTACCTGGAAGGTACCTCTAGTGAAAGCGCGATGGACACTGTGCTTCATGCATGCAGCCCTTGTGAACTTGCTGCGGAAAGGGCGATTTAGACGCCGTGATGCTCCTCCTGCCTTCTCGTGTGAGGGGCTCGCTTCCATCGATTGGACTTGCGGTTTTTACGGCCCCTCAGGCACACCTGCAGTTTTGAAACAATGGAACCTACCTCTACCTAGGTACACAGCATAACTTGGCTTCTTATATCAGCGCTACCTTATTTTTACCATCAGTCTTCATAGAAGTACAAATAGTCCTCTCTCGTGTCTAGAAACTCCAGCTTCAAGCCTCTTTTACGATGGAATATACCCTCACGTTTGACTCCAGACACCCAAAAGCAAAGCACTCTAATCGAATGTCAATGACCTAAAACCGCATGAAAGTGTTTGATACTGCAGATCGATTACCGGTGGAACTATCTGTCGGCCGGCGGTGAAATTCATCAGTCTCAATATCCCTACAACTTCTCTTACTGCTCTCATCCAGCACTTCCCTTCGCAGGGCTTGCTCGTGCCGTGGCCGGGTTGAGATTAGATGGACTGAAGCACTTGGGGAGTTGTCGGGCTTGCCTGAGCTCCGGCTCACAACCTAATGGCGGTGGGAAGCAAGAGTACCTGATGTTGTCGCGACAGTGGGTGTTCTAACATGCATGCGCATCCTGGAAAATGGGTCAGCGCGCTGCAGGCTTTGGGCCCTGGATTGTTGATTCAATCATGTCAATTGTTGTGTATCGCTTGTAAAACAGCAATTATGTGGCAGCGACTAGCTAAAGGAAAGAATCTATCTCAAATATTTGGTTGCTCTGAATCTTCGTTTCTGCAATAGCGTGCTGGCTGGCTGGATGTAAGGCCGACCGATGGTCCTCTGTAATGGGTCTAGTACGGAGCTATGTCGGCGGCGCACATGTAGGTACCCTGCATCTGGACACTCTACGGTTTTGCCTTAACCTTCACTTATCAGATATATCGCAGCGTAGGTCCATATCCTTTCAATGCACGAAAATGCCCTGACGATCTTTTGAGGGAGTAAAGAGGCAGTAATATCCGTTTGTTAACAAAAGCCTAAGTTGGGGGTACATCTCCGGAGGTCGGAGCGCCGTGGGTCTGTGCCATTGACGCTCCATCCATGTTAGCTCCGGCCTCCGCGACAATGAGCAACGCGCAAATTTCACGGCAGCAATGCTGGTTGATGGCGACACAAACACTTATCCCCAGACCAGAACACATAAATCTTCGAAGCAATTTCAATACATTAGGTCCAGGTATGCAAAGAGATCGTATCCTGCTGTCGTCCCCTGGCTCGTTCCCTTCCTCACCCATGAGATTACTGCTTGATGAATTCCATGAGCCTGTGTGATTCCGCATCTGTTGACAAGTCCAATACCTGCTGAGGCGCCAAAATCCTTTAAGATCCTTGAGCTCCCGAAACACCTGAACTCCACGCTGTTGAAGACCGCTAAGACAAGACGATACTGGAATGCCGAACAAAAACCGAAACGATGGCCTTTTCCATAGAGACGGTGAACTGGAAGACCGCCAGGGAGTCTGACTGACTAACTGCCCTGTAGGCTGAAAACGTGAAGGTTGCTCAAGGCGATGGTCGTATTTAGCGAGAAAAGGAAAAGAAGACTTGAGGGAACAAAGAGGTTGTCGAAACGATTGAAGCCAAATAGAGCAGTTGCCAATAAAAACGCCATGGGGTAAGGCCACCGAAAAAAAGTGGCGACCAAATAAGCGAGGCCAGTTCGAGAGGAAGAGAGAACGATTGGCGCCCCCTACCTATGATTGTCGAGCATGTACCGCTTGGTGTGTAGAGGGACAAAAAACGAGGACAGAAAGGTCGTAACGGAAGATGGCGAGATGGGCCAGAAGAACTGAAGGTCGAAAGCGAGGGAAGGAAGAAAAGACCGCGACGAAGAGACAACAACCAAGGTGCTTGAGGTGTTGGTGCAGTTGGTGCGCATCGACTTCGATGACGAGCTGGTATCCCAAGAACTGCCCCTGTGGCCTAGCACAGGGACCAGTAGGCCGTGGGACCATGGCTTTCACCGTGCGGATGCTTCCGCGCGGTGGCATCCCTCATGATCCTCATGCCGAACATGGCCGTATGGTCCCAAACAATGTAGATGTGTCCATGAATGACCAAGTTGTCCACATCGTGCCCCATGAACACAGTCAGATGCCAGTCAGCATCTGCGATGTGAGAAAAGAACAGAAACCGAGCTGACTGCTGTCAACAAAACAAGGCAGAATCACCAGAGCCGAATCTTGCTGAGTCGGGATGGATAGTCGCTTGCTGATGATGATGAGATAAAGACGTTATGAGAAAGAAATATATCAGACACGCCGATTGATGCCCACAAATATTAATGCCTACACTAACAGAACCAAGACCTGTCCGTAACACCTGTCCGATCCGAAAACACCTTCCAATCCTGTCCCAACCCAACTCCTAAACTCCTCCTTAAACTCCACATTGGATGCTAAAACCATACAAATTTGTCGTTGCCGAAATAACTCTGAGCGAGGAAAGACAAAGCCGGGAAGTTCGTCTGCGAACCGAACAGCGGGTTTGTTGGTAGGTTGGTGGGTATTGGCCTCGAGAGAAGCGGAAAGATATGTATGCTAAGAAGACGCGAGAACGGTTTTCGGTAGTCGGTTGAAAAGGTCGCTTGGGAAGAAGATGTCGCTTCAGAATATTGACAAAGACCGTTGCTTTCGGCCCGGAGGGAAAGATGATGGTACTACCAGTACGAGGGTTGCAAGGGGAAGAAGCAATCCTGTCGTTCTGCCGAGAAGCTGGTGTGTCGAGATCGGAATAAGAGACGTCCAAGACAGAAAGCCGCTGGATTAAGATGTTGCCGCCGACCATGGACCGCTGGGTACCATGGATAATAGATACGCTGATCGATGATGAAGCCAAAAGAGAAACCAGGGGAAACCAACGAAGAAAGAGAAAGGCTGTAAGGATTTGGACGCTGCCGCATCGTCCTTAGGTCAGGGTCCAGTACTCAGCGGCAACGTACTCTTCGTTGCCCTCCACGTCCTTGCGCTCGGCTTGAGGATTGAGCATGATGCGTAGTCCGCCTCTGGCTGTGTGATCCAAGGACACATTTATATCGTCTGGGATTGCAAGGCGTTATTTAACATACGCCTGGTTCAGGACGTTTGACGCGATCGGAAGATCGCCCTCGAAGAACAGGGCCGGGAGAGGGTGGCCTGTGAGTGGTGGCTGATCTAGTGCCGTTCCTCTCTCGCGGTCGGTCGCTCGCCTCCATAGTTTACTGTTCTTCAATTTTATTCAGTTCAGCAACCTCCGTTCTCCATCTCTTTGACCACGAGACATATTTTTCCTGGCGCTACAAAGGGGACACCGCCAATCCCAAGAACTCGTTCACTAGTATTCGTCCGCGTCCCGAACAGAAATGCGCGGTATTCCTTACCAACCTCCCAACCGGAACAACCGTCCCCGGCTATTGGGTTCTTTGTGCATGCAGCGGCACCGAGAAGGTCCTCCGCGAGGAGACCGCCCGACTTGGCTTCAAAGCCGTGATTGTTCGCGCAGGCGTGCAATGCGAGACGAACCACTATGCTGCGGACGGCACGGTTTTAACTTACTACGACCCTGGGACTGGCAGGAAGCGCAACATGCACGGCGGTCGAGGCTGGACGATCCCCATATCACGGTATATATTGGGTACGACTAGGATAGGCTCAGTGTCCAGGGGCACGTATGCATCGTAAGTATGGGACACCAAGGTGGCCGGCCTCCAGCGAGCTATATCTAACCGTTCTTTAGGTAACCAGAGGCAAGCGCCAAGTATCGGCTACCTACGCTTGACCCAAACCGTATCGGCACAAGGTCTCTGTTGCGCGTGGCGTCCGGCCGGCACACACACATCCATGGCTCGAGGGAGTCGAGGGACAGATTCATCTCAAATTGCCAAGGTACTGCGCACGTTTGGAAAGGCGGGGACTTTACCAGGGCGGCGCATCGAATACTGCTTCGATGACTTGGCTTGGGTAACGAGGCTCAGTCGGCCATGAAGATGGAGATCTTTAAGTGATTTGTCGGGAATCGGTTGCTACTTGGGATCTTAAAGGAATTAATTCAACTGCTGAATTGGAGGAAACAGGTCTGTTATTCGAGGATCATGGTCTAATGGAGGATAGATAGGGTAATGAACGGAAGGTTAGAAGAAATAAAAATATAGAATTGAAAACTTGGGTTTCAAGTGATTCGTTTGATGATGACTGAAGACTGAGGTCATTGAGATGCGAGCCTGGCGGGATGTCGTGATTGTCGTGCTCTGCTGTGATCGAGTTGATGTTGTTGCTGTGATTAACTGCCCTGATTACCTACCTAATACCTATGCGTTGTTTCCCTGTGGAAGCGCTATAATTTAGAAGGTGCCGCGTAAGCTTGACGTGGCGAGGGGAACTGCCCCCATCATTTGTGCTACACGGGAAAGTACTACGATAGAGGACACTCACAGGATATAAAGCTATATGAGTAGCATCGTTTACTTAGAGCTTTTGAATGTTCGACAAGACGGATAAGAAAGGCTAAATTACATTTTCCCGGTCAAGGACCATGATTAACCTTAGTAATAAACGTAATTATTTCGACGCAGGTACTTGAAGAACTATCTATCAGGAGCCCGTGAGTGACCCGCTTTTTTACGGACAACTATTACTATGGCACTATATGAACCGTTAAATATGTAGGTTTACTTCCCTTGACAAATACCTATTTGCGGCAAGCTGCCCTTTCCGATTGAACCGACTCATCTCCTCCTTTCGATTCTCTCCTTCAACTTCTAGGACTACTCCTTCTCTTCACCTTCTTCACCATTTCGTTAGGACTCTGGTCCATTTCTGTTTTATGGGGACCATCTTTTTGTGCCTCTATCTACCAATAGCCATTAAACCCCATCTTGAAGGTACCTAGCGTGAGCATCCCAAGTATCTCAATGACCCTTTTGTCTAAGACCCGAATTACATGATTCCACTTTCCATCATCTGAATCACTTGACCCTGCACATGTTCCTTCCCCCCTTTGACAGTCCTTCCTCTCCTTGACACCCTTCCTTCCAAGCTCCTTCCTTCTCCGTATCCAGGTATATGACTTCACCTCATGCTCTCCCCTCCTCAATGACGAAGCCCTCTGACACTGATGGGATAGAAGACACTTCCACCCCGGTCGATCCTCCTCTTGATGACCCACGCCGCCGGAAGAATCATGAGGATCCAAAAGATGGCAGTAGGAACGCCCGCAATCTTGCTGTAGGCCTTGAATGTGGGCTGCCAGACGTAGCGCCCCAAGAAGTCCGGACCCTTTGATTTCTCCTTCTCTGCATCCCAGAAAAGAGTGCTGAACCTGGTGCTGATGTTTTGCTTGAACTGTCCCAACTTGAACAAGACGGAACTGGTAGTGCCGGATTCCCTGGTGGTGGTAATGTTGGGTTCGACGACAGCGACACTAGCGACTCTGCGCTCGTTGCGGCCTTCGAACCAAGGATGCTGCATGAGCTGCTCGATGGTCGCTCTGTCCTCAGGTTGCCACTTGAAGACGGACATGACGAGGTCGTAAAACACCTCGACTTCCTCCACGGGAACCATGTACTTGAGGTAGTCCTTCTGAGTGTAGTAGGCGCGACGGTCGGGATTGCGCGGGATTGGAGTCCACAAGGGAAGGCGCGTCGGGTCCTTCTTGGCCTGGTTAGTCATGTCCTCTGCCTGCGCGGGGCTGACGCTCATGCTGCGGGGGTACAGGATGCAGAAGAGCAGGTGGTCCTTTGCGGCCGGGCCGCGCTCGTCCACGTAACACATCCTGTCCCTTTCCATCTCTTCGCGGTTGACTCTGATGTATGACAGTTCCTTTGCGTCGCTCATGCCCTGCAGCTCTTCTTCGGTTTCGGCGGGGAGATCGTACCATTCTTGAACGATGGCCCGGAACGGAGGCGGCATGGGGCCCATGACCTGCTCCATGGGGCGAATGGCGCTGGGCGGGTTGTTGTTGTCGGCGAAGGGCTTGAAGCCAAAGCGGATTTCGAACATGGCAGCGGCCAAGGACCAGATGTCGGCTTTGGGTCCGATCAGCTCGCGCTGGCCGGTGAGATCCTCGGGGGAAGCATACGGACACGCGACTCCGATGTGGCCCGAACCGGGTGGTCGTTGGAGGGATAAGAGACGCCGAAGTCGACCACGGCGATCTTTGTCGACACCAAGCCAGAGCCGTATGCAATGTCGCCGCAGCCCACCAGGTACTCAGGCACGCTCGGATTGCCGGTGACGGGCTCCATGTCCTCTGGGTCAACCATGAGCATCGGAGGCGGCGGTCCCTGCGAATAGTCCCAAGGATCCTTACCCTCGACCACCGTACCACGCTCGGGCTCGCCCAAGATCTTCAGCAGGGCCTCCTCCGACCACTCATCGACGCCGGTATTCAACCTCAGCAAAATGTTTTGCGGCCGGAAATCGCCATGGCAAATGCCTCTCGAATGAATGAACTCCATCGCCTCCAGCAGCTGAAAGCAGATATCCTTCATCATCCCGTCGCAATGTCCAATGCACCTGGCCAATCCCGTCGTCTCCGGGCCCAACCATTCCATCATTAAGCACAGATGCCGTCCATTGGGGCCCTCGACCCAGAAACTCTCCATGGGGAGCGACACGCCCTTCTGCTTCAGCAACTCACGGTCCACTCCCTCGAACATCTCCATAACCTTGAGATCCGCGTTCCCTCTCTTCAAGTTAGACGCCTTGGTCGACATGACCTTGAGGACGCGCCACTTCCACCTCTTGTTGATGCGCATCTCGTCCATGTCCTGGCACAGCCAGACGGTGCCGAAGCCGCAATAGCCGAGCTTGTGGAAGACGCGGAAGCGGGAAGGGTTGCTGGCGGGGCCGAGGCGGTCGCCGAGAAGGATCGGGTGGTAGCCGCCGGGTTGGTACTCGTTCGGGTTCTCGACGGGGGCTCCGGGCCAGGGCTCGAGGTCGTACTTCTCTTCGGGCTCGCCGTTGAAATCCATGATGTCTCTACGGGCTGCGAGTTAGTGGCTGCACTTGATGGGGATGGAGGTTTTGCGCGTGCGACTTACGGGTCGGATGATTGATGCGACTTTGTTCGTCGTCGTTCCTTTGATTGTATTCGCAAGTCTTATCTTGGTTTTAGTCTTGCTTGTTGATTTCACTGTGGGCGGTTGTCCAGACGGGATTTCAACTGGCGTCTTTGTGGATTTCGGCGCGTGGCGCATGCTAGGTAGCTTGCTGTCGAGTCTTGTAGATGGCAAAGATTGATATTATATAGGCATAGTACGTAAGATTTTGTCCTACTTTTACTTAAATAGCTCGTCGACGCGTCCCAGACTGTTACCGTCCGTCCGTGCTCGTATATATTCCGGGTTTCGTGGGCGGCTCCCCTGATTACGACGTAGTTTAAGCCGAGTCGGTTGGCTTCCTCCCGACAAATCTCCTCTATTATAGATCTGGGGACCTTCTTTTTCGTACCGGTCGTCATCCAGAGTTGGATCAACGATCCAGGCGACTGTAACCGGTTCCTTGGACCTCTCACTAGTCATCCTCTTTGGCGTCCCTCACAGTCGGACTCCCATGAACCTCTTTCGTTTGGCCTTTGCCCTCTTTTGCATTAGAGTCTCTAAGGAGACTCCAGCTACGGGAAGGCGTGGCTTTCGTCATGGAACTCCGGATACGGTGGTCTCGGAAAGGTGAGGTAGGTAACCATTGTGGAAGTCGGTTTTGGTGACGGGAAAGTGAAGTTGCCCGCCCGACTTCCGTGTTGTAGAATGGTGCGAATGGTGGCTTCGACGTCGCTTTAAACCTCTTTGTCAGGCCCCAGGCAGTCTTCTTCAGCTTGAACTGTGAATACGCGGCCCTATCATGATGTTTGATCGGTACCGGCGCCTTCGCTTCCTCCTCGTTGATAGCGGCACCGGTCCAGACAAGGTCCTCCGATATGATCCACAAAGCGTACGGCAGGGTGGTCGGCCTGCGCGTGAGAGGTTCCGGGTGTGTTGAAGCTAGGTTGGTTTGGGTGATATATAGGTACCGGCTTTGGCATCCTGGGTTGTCTCGTGGCGTACGCCGGACCGAACAGCAGGTGACGAGCTTGAATGTGAGGTAGTTGGCCTCCTCCTAAAGGATCATCTTGGTGGCCCTCAAGCGTCCAAGGCGTTCGAGACGCCGAGCCTCAGCCCTGGTTTGTATTCCTCGATCGAATCCAAGGTTACGTGTACGCAAATTGTTGTTGCAAAAGTTCGTGAAGTGCGAGTCCGCCTTCTTCTTATTGACAAAGCGGCCGGTCGACGTGTCCCACACGGAGACTGTCCTTCTGCCAACGTAGCGTCACCAGTCGCCCAAAGTATAACCATCCCAGGGTGATTCAGGTGTCCGATGGGGCGCTCTATGACGAGCTCTTGGCCGTCTATTGAGCTTCACAGCACAAACGCCGTGCGACGCCTCTAGCTTTGCATGTCGTGCAATGAGTGAATGTCTCCACCGACATCTCAGCAGACCCAACATTCGCTGCATGTGCCTCCGCCGCGGCTTCGTCTATTGATAGGTTAAGAACGCTCATGTCCTAGCCGGCCTGTTCATGAGGTGGTACAATCACTTCGACGTGCGATCGCGCGCCTACTCCCGAGACTTGGAAGGTTGGGAACCTGTCTATCCAAGTCGAGAATGAATTGAAGGTCGGTAACTCGGTAGTAGAGGTACTCGTCTGAAGATAATGGTAGTTCAAGGATGTTATAATGTGGTAGGTATGTTCAAAGCTTTCCGTTACGGTTTTATACATTGAACGGCCGGTAGTGGAACTGAAAGATCAATGATGTGACACGAACAAAATCTACTCAGGAGACTGGTCACTGAGGTACGGGAAAGGAAGATCATGAAGGGCACGTCGATATATAAATGACGAAAGAAGGATTGCATGGAGAGGTTTCAAGAATGCTTGCATGTGTGGTGAAAAGCTTTCTGGAAATAAAAGCCGCTTGAGCTTCTGCCTACTCCAGTTTCCCAAATATGATGTAGAGGTCTCAGCAAATTTCTTTGCTCAAATCGGTAATGAACCAAACTTATGATGTTAGAGGTATGGATCCAAGTAGAGCGATAAAGCTAGGTGTTTGAGTAAAGCTCATAATGATAAACTTCTTAACAACTGATAGCTTGCATTGGCAAAGGCATGAGAAAACATCAGTCTCGAATGGAGCCACTATTGCTTGGGTAGACGGGGTGACAAAGAATGCAAGACAGCAAGTCCAGTAGGTCGCTTGATGATATTGACAAACAGGGAAACAAAGACGCACAAACTCCATGCCGAATGATTGCCCAAACCAACACTAAGAACCCGAAAGAAAAACTCCCAAACTTGTGCTTCGCTTGATGGTACTGGGAAATAGCAAGGAAACATTGGGAAACGCTTGTCCTCCTTGCTTGCTGGCCAGCGCTTGTTGACTATGCCTAAACTTTGTTCCTGCAAACTCTGACCTCCGATGTGATAGTCGCTTGATCACCTGATCAGTGCTTGCTGTCGTCCGCTTGGAGACTGGGAAAGTCGACTGTTGCTGAAAGATGGAGATGGAGATAAACGGACTGATGCTGTGGAGACAGGCGATCGAAGAAGCGATCGCAAAGGATAATGCAGAGAAGAGGTAGAATGATGATGCGAAGAGGAAAAGACTTGAAGTGGTGCAAGCGTGGTATGTCTGTCGAGACAAACAAACCGAGCCCGCCGATTCGAGGAAATGAGAGGTGCCGAAGACGCCGGAGGTGGAAATGATACCGAAAAAAAAAATACCGTAACGCCGAAAAGAATGCAGGAGGTGGAAATGATACCGAAAAAAATACCGTAACGCCGAAAAGAATACAGGAGGTGATGGTCGAATAATGTCGACGGTTTTAGTGTGCTCAAGGAGATGCTGACCGCGATGTTGATGAGGAAACGCCGTGACGGTCTGCTCCATACGATACAGCGTGGGCTTTTGATCATGTCCTTTGGCGGCAAGACATACCTCATGAAGAGGACGCGGGAGCGGTGTCTGCCTCTTGCTGCTTGAGTCGCAACTGATCTTTGGTAAGCGACCAGTACTCCTCGGAAACATACTTTTCTCCGTCGGCTTCGCTGACGCAATGTCTTTGGGAGCGCGGGTCGTCCACTTTTTTTAGATTTCCAAACTCCAGTGCGTCCCAAACCACATAGATGTGGCCTTGGAGCAGGAGCTCTCTCTTACTCCTCCCCATGTAAACGGTAAAGTGCGAATCCGCTTTGTCCTGCTTGTTGACAACGCGGCCGGTTGACGCGTCCCAAACGGTCACTGTCCTTCCGTTCTTGTAAACATTTCGGGTTTCGTGGGCGAGCTGCCTGATGACCACGCAAGTCAAGCCAAGGCGATCCGCTTCTGCTCGGCAAATCTCCTCCGTAATGGAGACTGGGACATCGACGTTTTCATACCGCTGATCCTTGGATTTGGTAGGGTCAACTACCCAAGAGACCCTGATTTGTCTCTTCTTGGATATGACGCTGCCCATGAAACGATGCTTCCACTCGATGTCATCCGCTGTGAGTGGTTGAACTCCCCTTCTCCTCCCTCTCCTCGCATTTAGCTTGGAGAGCTTGTGCGACAAGGCCTCGTCAAGTGTTATCGACCTGTCTGGAAGCTCGTGCATGTTGCTGTCATACTCGGGAAAAGGGGGACGGAAAATGGAGGTAGCCATGATGTCGGAGTGTTGAGTAATATGTGTTATGTTGGTCTTGGTACGATGCGCTCTCTCGAGGACGGGTTGGTGATGGAGAGAAAAAGGCCAGGAGTGCACAGGAACTCGTCCATTTTATTAACGATCTTTCACAAGACAAAATATTCCCACCGTGGAAACCTTGGAGGATGGGTGAAGGGTGAATCCCAAGGGAATACGTGAAGGGCTGTCGAGTGTTGACAGCCGTTGGCCCATGGTCAAAGCCAAGGTTACAGCTCGATGGCCAACCTTGGGCTGTACATGTTGTCTGTATGGGAGCCAGGGCGGCTCCGCAAGTAGCCATCTGAAGGTTCGTCAGCTTCAACAAGTAGGCAATTATATTTAGAGGAGACAACTGAACCTTTGTGCCTGGAGTACCAGACGGGTGTTGAGGTGGTCAGGTTTTTGCCTAAATAAGCACTTCACCAGGCCTGCCAGCGAGGACTTTGTCAGCACTTGACAGTCCGTGCTCGACTCATGGTTTGTTGTTGCTCTCGTTCCGTTTGCTGAGGTGCGCAACCAAACAAAGAAGGTTCGGCGGCCGGCGCGGAACCTGTGTTGATAGTTGTAGACACCAGTGCCTTCCCCTTCCTTCCATAGGTACCTTACTCTCTTCACTGCACCTTCCATTCCCTTCGGCGTTGCCCCGCACTAACAGCTTGCACTCCCATTTCCAACCTTGAGCCGTTCAACTCTCCCCTGAACATGAGCTGTGACCTCTGCACACCTTCAACCATCGGCCGCGAGCGACACGTCATTTGCGACCTTGAACAGTCCATTCCACGGCCGTTAAAAGGACGAGCATTCTCCAATGTTTGTTGCCCAACTAAGTCCAATTGCTCATCTCTTCCTTCCACCAACAACAGTCGTTGACCCCCTCGGCCAGCTGCCGCCCCGACTTCAACACACCGCATCGACGAGTAAAAGCGTACGAAACACATATCTTCCGTCACAATGTCCTCCCTTGACACCGAACGATTTCCTTACGAGCTCGAGTGTCCCAGCGATGACTCCGATACTGAGGACCCCCAATGCTACCGAAAAGGGGGATTCCACCCCATCGTCCTCGGCGACCGACTCGGTCCTGGTTCTAACGGCCGCTTTCGCGTTGTCAACAAGCTCGGCGCCGGCGGCTACGGCACGGTCTGGCTGTGTCAAGACACCCACCACAAGCCTAGCACCGTCACCAAATGGCGCGTTGTCAAAGTTATCGCCGCCGAGAAGTCTAGCCCCGACTGTCCTGACCTCAAAATCCTCAGCCATTTCCGCGATGTTGACCGCTCCACCCTCGACGCCTTTGGCATCTGCCTCCCAATCGACTATTTCTGGATTACAGGCCCCAACGGCCGCCACCTGGCTCTTGTTTTTCCCTGGCACGGTTGTACAATGGAGACCATCCCCGACTGCTACGGCTTCCACCCGGCCCTGATCAAGGACATGACCTTCGAGCTGGTCGAATCTCTGCGCTTGCTACACTCGCGCGGCCTCTGTCATGGCGATTTTCGACCGTCCAATATTCTCCTCCGCCTACTGCCAGGAGCCGACGAGATGCCTGAGTCGGAACTTTGTGAGGTTCTTTCCAAGCCGTATAAAGTTCGCATTATCCGCATTTCCGACGACAAATTCCTTGACGAACTTCCCTCTGCCGAGCGCCCCGTTAACATGCCCGAATACATTGTCGCCCCCGCCTTTCTCCCAATTGTATCTGGGCTCTACACCCGCCACCCCGTCCTTATCGACCTTGGCGTTTCCTTCCCCTTCATACAACCACCCAAGGAAGGCACAACAGGCATTCCCATCTCGTATGCCGCTCCCGAGTCCGTCTTCTGCACCTTCCACAATTCCCGCCCACTACTCGGTCCTGCCAGCGACATCTGGTCTCTAGCTTGCACCCTCGCCCACCTCCGGGTCTCGTGCAACCCCTTCCAAGTTGACCAGGCTGACCTTTCCTCGGTCGTGGCCCAGTGGGAGGAATGTCTTTCGCCCCTCCCCGAGCCCTACCGCTCCAAGTACCGCGAGATCAACAACATCGAGACGCCACTGGACGAAGTGTGGGGCGACAAACCCGCTGGCCAGCTTGATCCTGTCGTCGATCCGAAGGCCGTGTACGAGGGTCGAGCAGAACGGAGGCTTGCAAAGTCGGGAACGCGTAACTGTCTCAAGGCACGCATGATGCGAATGAGACACTTAGAGATATTCCCGGAGGCGGCGAAGAAAATGCTGGAGGAGGAAAAGCAGTCAGGCACAAAGATGGAGCAGCGACTGCCTTTCATCGAGGACATGCAAGTGCGGAATGTTTATAAGGAGGGTATGGAGGTGAAGATGGAGAAGGAGGAGATTGAGTTGTTCTGGACGCTCCTGGAGGAATGTTGGAGATGGAACCCGGAGGAGAGGGTGAGTGTCGAGGAGGTGGTGAGACACCCGTGGTTCGAGGAACGGGAGCCGAGGAAGATTCCAAAGCCAGCCCCGTGGAGGGTTGTGGTCAGGGTTCTGTGGTCGTTCTGGGACCATGTCAAGTTGTTCGCCAGTGGCTGGATTGATGGCGACAAGGTGGGAGCTGGGTCACTCACCGTCATGGGCAAACTACCTCACTGGGTTGTGAGGGCTTGTAAAAGGATTGGCAGGTTCTTCTTGGCGCTATTTGACTCGTTCACCCCGTCAGCGCTGCGCAAGAAGCTCGTCTGGAATCCGAAGACATTCCCCTCCAGTCCTCCAGGCAGCTCCACAGACTGGGAGACATGGTAGTGGGGCGGTGAGCGCTGTCTGAGCACGTGGAGGATTGCGTGAAGGGATCGACTGGATGCTATAGGATACAAACAAGAGTATTGTGAGAGAGAAGAGAAAGATGGGTAGTGTATTGTGGAAAACAAGATGTGGATATGCACATGACGATTCAGATGAAGACATGGTGTGGAGGTATGTTCATGTACATAGGGGCCACTCGCATATTTCCGACTCGTCGCTAGTCCTCTGTTGATATCAACCTACTCGTTAGTTTCATACGAGTGCAGTGACCCAAAACCTGAACTTCGGAATCGCTTCACCAGGGGGAAAACTTGCCGCATCCTCTCCAATATCATGGCGCATGCCTTCCTCCACAGCCATGTATCCATTACAGCTGCCACCAAACATTCCCCTGCATACCCGCGCGAGCCAGTCCATTCTGAGCTCGACTTTTCCTTTCCGAGCTCGCGGCTGATGAGCTCAAGCAACAAGACCGTCGTGGTCCTGGCAATCCCATTCAATCCACATGTCCCGGAACAACTGCCTGCTTGCCGAGTTCACATACCCGCTGCCTCATTCGGCGAGCAACCGCTCCTCCTTCTATCCTATCTAATCCCCATACTACACATCCATCTTGAATAGCGTATTTAATAAGCATCCAAAAATCCATCGTGTTGCGATGGTACCAAAAGAGCCAAGGTGGAAGAGGGTTGAAAGACTCGAATGGAAATTGACGGTATATGGCCAACCCAAGTTCAGCCGCCAGAATTCCCGTCCGCGTCACCTGCACCCGCGCAAGGCGTACCTGCCTGCCCGCACACCTGCATGCCATGCCGTCTTGGTTAAGGTACTCTCCCAGCCAGCAACCGTTCCTTCCTTCATCCCATCCCATCCCATCTCTTCTTTAGCACCTACCACCCGCAACCTTCCAATCTCACCACCTCAACCAGTGACTGCCGTCTTATAAGGTCCCATCCCATAGCTCCTTCCAACACCCCCAGCCAACAACGACCTTCGGGTCGGTCAGATGGCGCAGTTAGCAGTAGTGCCGTTGTGACAAGGGCTGTATTCAGGGCTTGGAACAGTAGTTCAATTCAGCTAATAAACTACTTTGGTCTCGAAGGCCTTGTTGATCCTTTCAACCTCCAGAAGGTTGGGCTTCAAGACCTTCTTATGCCAAAGGGAATCGGTACGTACTTGAGGTACGTATCAAGCCTTGTCGCCTGGGGCTTTCAAGGCATCTACCATACATGTGGAACTTCCTGAATGCCTTCATCCATTCTTCATTTCCTTTTGGCGCCATCCTTCATCCGGGCGCCTTGCTTCTTGCCTGGTTGGCTGTGGTCGCTTCTGGGAAGATTGGGATCGTCTCGAGATTGGGATCGTCTCGTGGTGCCTCATCAGCGTCTTCGGCACTTCCATGGTTGGCTCGCTAGCCTTATGGCGTCGAGAGGGGCTTAGATAAGCAATGCTGGTGGCTGAGAGTCTGGCCGAAGTGAGGTTGAGTCTCGCGGCCTGCGGTCGCCGGGCTTTCATAAGGCTGATGCCAGGCGTTGAGGCTCTGCTAAGCCTCGGCAACCCTAACCTAAAACTGTGGGCAAATGTCCGTGTGACAGCCGTCCCAGCTCTGCACCTCCCACCCCGGGCCGACCATCGAACTACAAGTAGTTCGATAGGTATAGTTCGATTAGGTCGCGCCCGGGGCAGATCATGAGGTTCAGTTTCTTTTCTTTTCAACAAAGACAAAGGCCGACAGACAGCGTGCCATCCATGTCGTACGTATACCGCGGGAGGTGGTCGGTCACATCGGAGGCTGGCTGCCCCCGGTCTATGTTAGCTGTGCTCATCTGTTGGCTTCTTTTTTTTTTTTTTTTTTTTTAGCGTTGTCTTTTCTCCCTCTTTCGTTCATTTTATTACACTCACCTCTCTGCCCCTCTATATTGATCAGCACTGAGCTCCGTCCGACGTAGCACACCACTTCGAGTTGAGTTTATTAGATCAAACTACACCATTCTACCTTAATCACCTACTTGTGACTTGTCCCAATTGTTGCTCGGCAAAGGAGGGATAGTTCAATTTCCAGCATGTATCTCCCTCCCACTCGGTTCCGTAGAGTTTCCTGACTTTCATTCACATTGCCACCACCATCATCATCATGACCTTCATCACAACCATCACGAAGAGCAAACAAGAGTTAAACCCAAAATATTCTGATATTCGACTTCAGACTATATATTGGGTTCTCGGTAAACCAGACAGATCTTTCAGCGCGCAACTGCCCATTCGGATACCACCACAGAAGTAATTGCAGGGTATCTGGGAAACCAAGCAAAAACCTCATAGGACCAGAAGCGCATAGGACCAGCAGGTAGACAGACGGGAGGCTTGGGTGGTGAAGTGAGTCAATCCTGCCGGTGCTGAGATCTGATCCTTTTCTTTCTCTTCCAACATGACGGGTATCCCCTCCTCCTCTCCTCCTCACAAGTCACGAGCTCGCTCTCAACTGACAACCCCAAAGAAACAAGAAAAGAAAAGAAAAGGTGCCCAAATCGGCGTCCCGGGCCGGGACTTCTTCTTTTTTTTTTCACACCTCTTTCTTACAAGCGCCAAACAATGGAAGATGAATGATTCCTCTACTTTCTTTCCCTTGATTCCTCACGAGTCACGAATCACGACTGGAGCTCGCCCAACTCGCTCACTCTTTCCCCCTAACCCCTCCTCCCCTCATCACACTGGGTGCCAACCATGTCCCAATACTCTGGATCTAGGCATTGCCGCTGGTCCGAGCAGGCCTTTCTCGCGGGCTTGAACGGGACGCAAGGGTAATACACCGGCTCAAGCGAAAGATAAACGGGCGTGGGCGGTATAAATTTCCCGTTGGCGTCGTAGTCGTCGTTGTTGTTGTTGGTTGTGGTGGTGGTAGTACTTTCTACACGTGCCTTGACGTCTACGGTAAACATCCAGATGTGTCAGTTTTTCTTCTTCCTTTCCTTTTAATTCATGCCCGACTTACTCGGCTTCTCGACATAGGTCTTGCCGTGCTCGTGCTTGGTACGGGTAATGCGGCCATGACGGTCGCGGACGGCCGTCTCTTGGATCACGCCGTCGGCCTCGGTGAAGGTGTACTTCTTATCCTTGAACATGCAAGATGTGACTTTGACATCTTTGACGACGTCGATTAACTCGTTCTGGTCGGCGGCGGCGCGGTTGGCTGGCTTAGGTTGGGCCGTCTTCTTCTCGAGGGTCTCGGCCCATCTTTCGATGTGGGCGTAGGGGTCCATCTTGCTCCGGAGCTCGTCGAGGTTCTTAAATGTAGCCATTGTGGATTCTCGGTTGGATGATCGAAGGCTGGGATGTGTAGTTTTGAAGGTTAGGACCTCGAAAGACGATCGTTAGTATTCGAAAGTTATAATCGATGTTCGACAAAACGTGCAGCTGTTGGTTGCTGAAGAAGAAGAATGAAGGAAGAAGAAAAATCCAGTTCTAAGCAAGGACCAACGTCTTTTATGTTGCCAGGGAATAAACCGGTGCGGCCACTCTGTCCAGAAATCTCCATGTCTGCCTATGCAAGCTTACCTTATTGCCTTCACCGTCGAAAAATGACTCTTATCTGTACAAAGGAAGTACTTCACTTGCATATATATATAAGGTACCTACCTGCATCTCCGGTGAAGGCATTACATTGCAGGAAACCTGCGTCCTCGATTATCTACCTATCTTATCTTAACTGAACTTCGAACCTTGTAAGAATCTGGTCCTGCAGGCTTCTACTCTTCTTTCTCTCGGTATCAGCGACTTCTTCACGATACCTCGGTACCTGTACTTATACGCCTGTTCTCCTTCTCCTTTTCCCCCCGGATCTCCCACAACTTCTTCGCTATATCATATCCTTATCGTCAAATACACAAGTTACGAGCTTCTTTCCAAAGCTCGTCGCCGAGATGGTGACAACCTGAGCTAAAGTACACGATACGTAAGCATAGAGGTACTGAGGCTTGCCGTCAACCTAGGTGTGTGTGTGTGTGTGATGGTTATATCACTATAAAGCGTAGCGAGAAGTGAGCTCTTCGCCCGTGCAGCCCCTTGCCGGAGTCAATCAGAAATTGGGGTTTCTTTCGCCGCTGGTGCAAATAGAGTTATTGGGCTTGCGCTGGGAGTTGTTGTCGACGTTCTTGGCCATTTTGTCGAGGTGGTTATAGTGTAGGGGCCAGGCAAGCCCTTGAGGCACGAAATAAGAAGGACACTACCTATGTACAGTTGCACATGCAAATGAGATCAATAGAGGTAATTGAAGAGAATAGACAAGTTATTATCTAACGTAGATTAGATATACGAAGGAGAGTTGCTGTAAGCACCATGGCGGGAATCTTGGGCTGCTACTACTACTGCTGCTGCTGCTGTAGTTCCGTCCGCCTTCTCGATCTTTCTTGCCCTCCTCTTCCTTCTTTTCAATTTGCTTTGTCTTCACTCGAGTCCCTCCTTTGACTTTTCCGATTCTTCCCCTCAATTCCCGGCCGAGTATCTCTTCCGGGTGGTCAGTCACTCTCCCAAGCGCCTCTCTCCTCCATGTCCGACCAGTCGTCATCCTCCAGACGACCATCCTCTCCCTCAGGGTGGCAGGTGCAATAACGATCTTCACCGTAGGTGTGCTTGGGCTTGTCGTCTGTAAGAAAGATATCAATTGTCAGCTTTTTTTTTTTTTTTTTTTTTTTTGGCCATCGGACCTTGGACTCCAGTCATCAATATTCAAGGAGCGGCGGAAGACATAAATCTTGACTTACCGCTGACAGCTTTCTTCGAAGTCTTACTGCCCACCTTCATGTTGGGGGCACTGGCGCCAGAACGGCGGCCGAAGCTCGCCGGAATAGTCACTTTGGTGCCGGTAACGAGGATGTCGCCGATCTTCACCACGGTGGTCGTGGTGGTGGTCTTGTTGGCGTTCGACTTGGGCTTGCCGTCGGTGTTCATCTTGTTGGAGGACTGGGAAGACATCTTGTTGTTATGATACCAAGGGGTGATGCTTTTGACGAGAATAAGCAAATAAGGTAGGCAAGCAAAGATTGAATGCAATGATATTTTAGGTAGAGTGGTAATATACTCACTCCCTTTTGTGGTAGTAAGCGTTGGAAAAGGCTTCGTGGAAGACTGTTGTCGATGTCCTTATAAATTGATCTCGATGATGGAGGAAGGAAGAAGAGAACTGGACTTCCAGGCGAGGACGAAGACCTTTTATGATGCCAGATATGGGAATAACCATGTGGCGGATGGCCAGGACGAAACTTCACCACATGCATCTCGCCTGCACCATCAAGTGCATGTGCCCGGTGAAGTAACCCTACTCGCATCTGCACATGCCAGCCCAAACCTGTGCGGCCAGGCCTATCCCAAAAACCTTCAGCAAGGTCGGTTTCTCTTCCACCTCCATGGTCTTTACCATCTCATGGAATGCACGGTGAATGACTCCCGCATCCGCAGGTCCGCGGACACAGAGTTTCTCTAGACGCCATGTCGGTGTGAAATTCACTAGCATCTCCGGTAAAAGCATTGCAGGAAACCTGCGAGAAGCGTCAGATACCTACCTGGAGGTACCTAGAGGTATGGAAGCAGCCAAGGATAGTTTCTGAAGGTGGTACCAAATTCCATCATCAGGAAGAGAGTCTTGGTGCGAGACGTAGATATATATACAACACATCGTGTATCAATTCGCCATCTTGGACGACGCATGACAGACGAAAGCATATACCTAGAGGTAGCCAACACAAACAAGCTCCACGGCGTGGTAATGTTACCTCTATGTAAATGAATGAAAGCATACTACATTATGGATTAGGTATGTTAGGCTGATGATAGTTACGAGAACAAATGATCCTTAAGTTGCGTTCGGAAGCCCAGTAGACCAGTATCGTAGAGGTTGCATATACTGTTGATGGCCTACAGCGAAATCGCTGTACAGTAATGCAACAGTAATGCACCCAAAACTCCCCTATAACGGTCTTGTATTCGTTGGTACTGCTGTTCCAGTCTTCAGTGCTCCCGTCTCATACTGGTATAAACATGGGGTTTCTCGCAGTATGAACTCGAGGAACGCAGTAAGATCTCCAACGATTTCTGGGCTTCTGATTGGTCATATGCAGCCCATTGGGGGAGTTGGGGGGAAGTGCAGCAACTTGCAGATTTTTACTGAAAAACAGCCGAACGCAGAAAACACGGCAGTATAGTGTTACTTACTGCCATATAAACTTCCTTACTGTTACTGGCATACTGGGTTTCCGAACATAACATTAGGTATCTTGTAGCTCGCGTCTTCCGGCCACCCAAATAGGCCTTTTTCTACCCCCCTCGACTTGCTCTACGTTCCTTGTTTGATTCGTGATTGAGACCTTCCGCTTCTTTTCATTCCTGTTTTCCTTCTTTTCTGTCACATCAACACTGTCCAGTAACTCCAGTTCGACAAATGGTGTTCCTTTCTTGCTCTTTAACAGTTCCCTGCCGCGAATCTTGGTATCATAATCGCTATATGGATTCTACCGCTTTCTGGCTGGCTGGCTATTCCTGTCTTTGTAAACCAATTTTCGTGTCGTTAAACCAAGTAATACATCGAGAGCCACCCCGATGATCCAACTAACATCCAAGCTCTCGCTCCAAATGGGTATGGTCTCCCAGCCTCCGTTGCGTGATACATGTCACTCCTCGCTATCAGTCCAAGTCCAAGTCCAAGTCCATCCTACACAAGCTGATCTTGTGTCTGGAGCGTCCATGTCCCTTCCACCATTCTAGTCCAGCATAGTATGCAAGTAGACCCTCACCGACACCGCCACCTCTCATAAAACCCCGTAAAGTTATCACTAGGACTCCTGGACGGAACCCTCGTATAACCCCACGGGTTATTTAACTCCCTGTCCATCTCACCCGACCGCTGCGCTAGCCAATCCCAGTACTTCTTCAGTCGTCTCTTTTTGCTCCCGAGCGCAATAAGCAACCTTTCTCCCCTTCCTCGTCTGTCGACTTTTAACCAATATTTCTCCCACATCTGGTAATCCTCGGTTTTTAGGCGTACGAACTTGATTTTCTGGTACTCGTGGTATTCTTCGAAGTCTTGCTGGGTGCGGAGGCGTATGGCAGGCCCGATGGGGCCGGAACTGGTGCTAGAGCGGGAGTTGGTGTTGTTGGAGTAGTCGGAGTGCGACTTCAGCAGTTCGCTCGAGCCCAAGGGAGAAAGATCTTGTGGAATATGATGAAACTCGGCACAAAGCCGCGAATACTCGTCGGAAAGACGAGCCAGTTTTCGAGACTGAGCACGAGTCATCCTCCTGGAGCTATTTCGTAAATCTGCAAGCTTCTCCTCGATGATGGTCAATCTTGTAAAGGTTTCTTCGGGGCTGCTATTCCTTTCCTTCCTGTTGTCAATGCCGGTGTCTTTGTGGGCTTTAGCCTCTGTGGCTGACTCGGTAACACTCTTTCCAGTTTTGTTGCGAGGAGGAGGAGGAGACGGAGCGTCAACAAAGGGGTCATCCAAAGAGTTAAGGATAGCAGCGCGATGTTGATTCATGTTTTTGTCCAACTCTCCCTCGTCCCAGTCCCCATTCGTTGGATTCCGATTGTCGACATCTTCCTTGTCGCAAATCCTGGTTGAGAGGATGGGGTGACGGTTGTTCCCTTTCCTAGCTTTCTTCGGTCGCTCATACGGAGATCTGGCTTCGAGCTTCCTCTTGTCATTTAGGCGGACTGGATATTCGCGTGGATGAGGTGTTACTGGATGGCTGAATGTCCAGTTGGTCAGCGAAAAGTCAAAACACTTGCATGCATTGGCTGCTGGATCAGAGCTTGTCTTGACAGTCCGATTGATGACATACCTGCCCATTTTGTTCGCCAAAAGGCTTCCGTGAACCGGGTTTGAGTGGTGTATCTGGGGTTGGTGTCTGTTTCTGCCAAAAGTCGTCTTGGACTTGGGGGCAGCTGGCTCTAAAAGCGAAGTGGTTCTAAGGTGATGGAATCCCATAGGCGAGAGTGAAGTTAGGGAAGAGTCAAATCTAAAAACCTGGAACCTTCACCTGTGTGACTGTCTGTTTCCAGTGCATCTCCGACCGGAACCTTGGGTGGAGGTGTTGATGCAGATGCGTCATGCAGCGATGTGCAGAAGGCCTAGGGGACCCAAAAAAAAAAAAGCATGAAGGCGACCCAAAACAAAATGGGGATAACAGAATTGATTGGAGGTTGAAGAAGAAAGAATTGCAGTAAACGTAGGTGCCTTTATATGGATTGTACTCGGGCGCCGTGAATAGGTCATAGGTTTCGCTGTCCACTTGGACTTCAGATATGCTGGCAACACGGTGAGGAAGCGTGCGGTCATCCAGGTTCCTTCTTTTCCTTCCTCCGGGCCGGACGTGCAGCACTTGCCGGACAGGGCATGGCTTTGAGCAGCAACCGGCGGCGAATAAATATGGCTCAAGGGAAAGCGGGCGACCAGGACAAATGGTGCCCACTGACTTGGTGAGCTGCTGGCGTCGGAGCTGGACATTTGGACATTAACACTCTTGGGTTCGTTGCTGGAACGGGAAACACAACGATATTTCGGTCGTTCGTCATCACCACTGCAGTGCTGGTTAACGCTAGTACAGGAGTCACGGCCGGTTCAACTCCTTTGCGGGATCAGCTATGATGCTCATTAAGAATATCGTAGTCGCCAATAAAATGGGAGATGGGTACCTTATGTGAGCATCTCATGTCAGAAGGTGAAGGTGGAAAATCTGTCGGACAAGTCGTGCTGGAGGAGATACAGCGAAGCCGTGGAAATGGGAAACAATGATGCATGAGAGGAGGAGATATAAAATTCAGAGAGTCCTGCTGAAATGTCTAGAAATGTTGGCATTGCAATTTCATCGGGAAGGAGCTCCTCTGATGCTCCCTTCCACCTTTTATACCCTGATGTCCTGAGTGCACCTTCCTAGTCTGAGTCAGCCCATCATGTTGGTTTAAGAGAGCCAACTGAACTGATTGATGGTATCCAATCAAACCAGTCGAATGACATGGAATGGCTTTCCGAGAAACGAAACATCAAACAGATGATGCTTGCCAACGTTGGATATTGCAGTTGTAAGTACAGTGGGGTGACAAAAGTCTCGCTCAAAACCCCGCTTTTTGAAATTTTTCCGTTTTCATGAACAACAGCCACAACGACCCTCTGCCTTGCAA